>CABHPH010163083.1:0-31807 GCA_902168325.1 Peromyscus nudipes
CATATAATGAAGGTTTAGATCACAAAGTTGCATCAGGCATGGTTTAACACTGGTTCACTAAGCAGAGGATTTGAATGTAATGTTACAAAACAGACATTCTGAATGGATCTAATAGTATGCTTTATTAGTTTCTGTAGGTATTGAAAGAGTTAAAGTAGTGAATTGGAACTCCCAAACTCACCAACTTCATATAGAAGATGAAGGATTCATAAGCTTAAAAATCAGAATATTTAACTGTGTTCATTATTTAAGGGATACGATACTCATCTACCCTAGGATAGATGCAGAAGGAATTTATTTCACCGATATATTGAGGAATGAATTTATAGAAAGAGTCTAAAAATCCTTGATGAGCTTAATAATCAGCCTTCTCTGTTTTTCTAGACCAAATAGCAGGAACCACAGCCAATTACTGGGAAACATAATTGCAAGGTGAAAAATTGGATGCTGGGCAGTAAGAGCAAATTGCTACACTCCAGTTGGATGGTTTTGTAAGCATATGCTAAATTTGAATGTGTTTCACTAAAACTCATGTTCTGGAAACTTAATGTCTATATAGATATGATAGCATTATTTTGAAATGAATATTTGTTTATTAATTACATATATTCTTCATGGTTCTCCAGGGGTGGGTACAGGAATGTATGTGAAGCCATGACAGCAAGAACATAAAACTATATCAATATATAAACTTAAGAGAGAATTTATTCAATCTAGGTGCAGGATAAGATTAGAGACTGAGGAGTTTAACAAGGGTTTCCTGAAGACTGGGGAGTCAGGAAAAGCAGCATGTACTCCAAAGCACAATTAATCACAGAGTAAGAGAGAAAAACAAATCAGTGCACATTTAACATGAAACCACAGGCCTGAAAGCCAATGGAAGAATCATTCGTACATGTCTGCCTTCAAAGGATAGTGAACATAAAATCTGAAAATCTCAGGATACAGCAAGAAAACAATTGCACCCAGTCATAGGGTCAAGTGTAAATGTGGGAATCCTTTTACTCATCACACCATTAAAATCCGGGCTGTTGCTTGGTACCACCCATTTTCAAAGTATTTCTCCATGTCTTAGTTCACTCACCCACATGACAACCTAATCATCTTCTTTAGATACACCCCTACATACGTACTTAGAAACATGCTCTACCAGTTTCTATGCATTTCTGCACCCAGTCAAGTTGATAGCCTGTATTAACCTCATGTTAGGATTAGCTCCTTCTCCATGGCCATTTTTCCCCTTGACTATACTAGGACCTCTATAAAAAGATGAAGAATTGTCCAAGGTCCAAGCTATCATACATTCCCTGTTTTGACAGGTTGTTAGGATACATGAAGAAAGCCTCCTCAATGCAGTGGAATCACACCTTAAGCACATCTCAGCTTGAAGAATTAGAAGCCAAACTCTTATTCTCTCCATTCTCTGATATTTCATTAAAATATCAGAACTTAGATTAGAAAAAAAATTGTTGGTGAGAAGAAGAACTTCTTTTCTCCAAGTACCTGAAAATATGGAAGAAGGATATCTTCATAGGAAAAGGGGCCTAAGAAGTAAAGTAATTTGTAAAATTTAGAGGACAGGTCTATCACTGTTCATCGAATCCTTGTCCATAGTTATTTCCAGTCTTTGTATCCTCAAGTTTTGTGAGGCTGCTTCAGTTGCCAATTGTGTGGCCTCATGTATGGTTTTTATCTTTTCTCTAGAGGGCATAGGCTAAAAAACTTGCCAAGTTCCATAAGATGTAATTCAGCATTGCCTACAGAATGGGAAATACGGTTTAATGCTGTTCACTCTATTATGCTTGGATCTTATTTAGTATCTCATATTCATTATTTCTCATATCTTTCTGCCATTTTGAATGACCATTGCTTTGTTACATCTGTTCTAGTTTCACAAACTCATTTCTGACTTGATTAGCCTCAGAATAGATTAAGCCTGTGTCTTTCTCATGGATGAGTTACATGGTAGTCTGGACCTTGGGAGTTTGAGTAGATGAAAGAAGCTATGACTTTTGGCAACCTGGAGGAGAATACATGTTACTTTTCATGTAAAATGGAGATGGACTTGAGGGCCTGTGATAGAAATATTTTGGCTTGAATTTAGTCTAAGACACTTCATGTTTTAATTCTGTTTAGAGGTAAAAATATTAGAAAAGCATTTGGTTTCAAGAAATATCAGGAGGGTGAGTCCCCTGTGATATCAATAGTGACATTGCAAACAAAGGGGTAATTATCTAAGGTTGAATCAATGTTTTTTTGTCTCTGTGGAATATCTTTTAGCATATTATGACATATCAGATAGACTCTCAACAATTGCCAGAAGATAGTAGTGTCATTTTCTTAGACTTCTATATATAAACAACAATGGAACAAACACAGATTTTTGTAGACTTATAGTAAATTGCCATAAACTAAAGTTATAAGAAACTTTTTGCAAGATAAATCATGTATCTTGTCATAAAATAGTTTAATAGAGTGGTCTTTGAAAATACAGCCTAAATGGTAGGTGTGTTTTCATTGTTTGAACAAATTTTCACATGCCCTAGTATATGGTATCCCACTACTGATCTGGAAAATCCTTTTCTGTCTAGTTCCTCCATGAGGCATGGTAGTAGGTCTCAGGTATTTTGTTTATCAACAGAAAATGTACTAAGACAGCCAGCATTTTTATTACAATAGACAGCATCATCATAAATCCATATAAACTTACATGGATTTAGGGTTTTTCATAGGGTACCATGAGGTAAAATAGGAAATCTAGAAAATTGTTATCTTGTACATCTAAAGATAATAAACTGAGGCTAAGTGACAAAAATGTCGAACACATTACAAAATTAGACAATTGTAATTCCTCCATTGTCCTGGGTAGTTTTATGACAACTTGATACAAGCTAGAGTCATCAGAGAGGAGGAATCCTCAATTGAGAAAATGCCTTCATAGATGGGGTGTAGGTAAGCCTGTGGGGCATTTTCTAAATGGTTGATGTGGGAAGACTCAGCCCATTGTGGGTGGGGCCACTACTGGGCTGGTGGTCCTGGGTTCTATATGAAAGCAGGCTGGGGAAGTCATGGAAGCAAGCCAGTAAACAGCAGCCTTCCATGGCCTCTGCATCAGCTATTGACTCAAGGTTCCTGCTCTGTCTGAGTTCCTGTCCTGACTTCCTTCAATGATGAATAGTGATGTGGAAGTAACGTAAAAAAAAAAAAAGCCAAGCAAAACTTTTCCTCTCCAAGTTCTTTTGGTCATGGTGTTTTAGATAGCAACGGTAACCCTAAGAGACCCATGACGTCCCATATTTGAGTGGGGAGGGACTCTTGTAGACTTATTGAGAAAGCACCGCCAGTCAGAGGATAGTCTCCCTGAGACAGCCTTAAGGGAAAGTTTAGTGCTGTGAAGTATGTTAATCAAATGAGAGGGAAGAATGACAAGACACTCTTTTATATCAACTTATATAAATGTTTCTCTATCACTTCACCTGCAATCAAGAAGATGACACTTTAGTGACCCAAGTCAGATTTTAAAGACTACGTGTTTCACGTTTCTGTGTGTTAAAGGTTCCCATTTCCTGAATTACACAACATATTACTAGCTTTATGTGGGGTCCAGAACAAGTAAGGGTCTTGTCTAATAATTTCCTGTGAATGCTTATAAACCACTTTTGCTATATGATCCTACAGATCAATGGTACTTCAAGTGACAGTGGCAGAAGAGGATGTTGTTTAGAGATTTTTTTCAGGCCCCGTCTGTCTGAATTGTAAAGGTTTGTTATCCTCAGAGAGAAATACTGTCTTTGTGAGTCAGCCTTTGGCCACAGAAACTGAACACTCATTATGAGGCACAAAATCACCGAGTGACCTTAACTGCCCATCACAAACTGAGTGTTATCTGACCCACTAGGCCATAAAGAGTGGATCACAGCAAAATTTTATAAGCAAATGCTTTATGGCAAGTACTAGGGCTTTAGTAGCCCCTGAGTGTGCAAGCAGTTTACATGAAGTTGCTGCAATGCATGTGTCTGTTTATAGTCTACTGTTGCCCTCTGCCTCCATTGTAGAGAGAATCTTCCTCATTGAAACTCAAGGCAGTTATTTCAGAAACTTGGAACAGGCCAAATTGCTGAGAATAAGTGGCTGTCACTGTGATGTAGTGACCAAATAACATAGTGGTAGCCAGGATCATCATGGTCAGGTTTAGTGAACAATACATAAACGGAAAGAAAAAAAAAGTGCTGGAGGAAAGAATGACGTGTTGGAGCTGTTTCCTCCCAATGAAACATTATATAGTAGTGGGAGGCTGGGAAGTCATCATAATGAAGATGTTATTGGGAGTTGGGCTATGGCTCATCAATGAAGAAAGTGTACTGCGGTTGCAGTGGTACAGAGTATCAGAGTTCAGATCCCAGTCATAACATCAGGAAGATCATAACCACCTAACAACCTGTGAATCCAGCTCTGGGAGTGAGATGTCTGGCCTGCTATGGCACTGGCACTCGTGTGTACACACATATACACATAATAAAAGAAAGGCAGAGAGTCGAAGAAACAGAGAGAAAGAGACAGAGTGAGGCAGAGACATACAGAGACAGAGAGAGAGATACAGATGAGAGAGAGGAAGAAAGATCAAGGAAGAAAGACAAGAAAAGAAGGAAGAATGAAGCACATCAAAATTACCACTCTCATTGACCTTCCTAAAGATTGCATGAATGGTAAGCAATTGCAGTCTTGAAGCAATAAGGACTCTTTGCTGGTGATGGTTCTGACAAATTGTGCAGGTAAGTTTGAAGATGCAGATTTTGTGAGTCATTACCCACTTTTGGAGAGAATTTTTTGGCAATGCAGCTGCATGGGTCACCCATTCTCTTATAAATAACTGCTCCCTATGTATGCTCCTACAAGTAACTCAAATACATTCATTTGTTCAGCTAAGACGGGTAGAATTATTCATTTAGTCTATAGTCAGTATTCTACCAACAGTGAATAGCCATTTGTTCATGTTTCCCAGGAAAAGTCTCACAGCAATACGGAAGCTAGCCTGTGGTTTTGATGGACAGTTGACAATTTGGAAGGAACAAACTGGAAATCTGATGGGCAAGATATTTAGGGACTAAGTAAACAAAGATTCACACACACACACACACACACACACACACACACACACACACATACACACACACAAAACACATGAACACACAGTACAAATTTGCCACTCACCAAGCCAGG
The DNA here is from genome assembly GCA_902168325.1 of Peromyscus nudipes. Lineage (NCBI taxonomy): Eukaryota > Metazoa > Chordata > Mammalia > Rodentia > Cricetidae > Peromyscus > Peromyscus nudipes. The sequence goes on from CABHPH010163083.1 coordinate 5,221, forward strand.
GATGTTCACAGGTAAATGTTTTTGCTGTAGAAAATGAAGAATGGAAAACAGGAAAATCAAACTGCTAATATTTTTGCATGATCCCATAAAAATGAAGACTATAATTGTCATGAATATTTTCTCCTTTTCATGTTGACAAAATATATGGGTCTGTTTATATTTATGTACACATGCAGACATACCTTTTTTTCTCTTATGTCATATAAAATAAGACAAATATATCAACTTTTTACATTATTTAAGTATTGTCAATACTACAGCATCATAATTAAATATAAAAGGAAAAGTAAATGTGACTCAATAAATTTCAGTTCTACTGGAGAAGAGAGTAATACACTTTCAGTTTTATGTAGGATACACAAATCATAACCCTGTTGTTTTTCATTTGTGTATTTAGTACATTTTAGCATACATGGCACTTAATTGACAAAAATGAAGCTTATTGTCTCATGGGTCAATGCAGAGGTGAGGATATGAACTATTGCACTGTGTGAAACATATATATGTTAAATGAGTAGTCTCTTCATTGTGGGTGCACATCATGTTTCCTTCAAATCCAAAGTAGAACACACAAAGAAAGATTTTTCTCTTCTTGTTTTCTTCTAGATCTAGACATCCACCTTCTCTGCCTTTAGTGATTTAGTTCATTATTTTCCCAATCCTGCAAACTCAGATGAAATTACTCACCCTATCTTCCTTACAACTGGGGAAAGTTCAATAATTCATATTACCTGATCAGTTAGCATCTCACTCTTTCTTTGCAATTTTCAAATGATTTGGGGCAAGAAAATAAACATGAACAATGCTGGAGTACAAATATGTTTAAATAAAATGTGAGTTATTGAGTAATTTTCCCTGAGTAATATATTTTTAATATGTTTATGGTTTTATATTTAAATTTAAGGTATAGTCTTAATGCTAAATAATTTGCTGCCATATATATTCTTGTGTCATACATTACCACAGATGTTGGAAAGGGAATTTATATTTTTTAATTTTTTTTAATCAAATGCTGACCCCCATGATAAAATCATATTGATAATAATTCAAATATAAATGTCAAAATTGTCTATCCCTTAGATGGCATGTTGATTCAACAAGAAAGGTACTATAAGTATGACCATAGGGATCATTAGATTCATGATATATTTGAACAAAACACATCACAGTTGCTATACTATAGGAGGAAACAGAGCAAGGGGCAAAGTCAATATCCAGGAATGACATTTATTCTGTGACCTGGAGCCTGTTAAAGAAAAATTAAGTATTAATTTATGCTTGGAGTAATTGCCACTTCAAAAGTAGATAATGATAATGATGGGTGGCTAGACAGATAAATTTAGACAGAAATCTCCATAAAGTCACATTTACTTTGAAAAAATACATATCATATTTCTTTATTTTGGCAGACAGAAAATTTTAATATTTCTCTGCCTTTTTCCATGATGAATATAATAAACAGGGAAGAAGACTGTACAAGAACTTACATACTTCCCTTGCCTTTTGATCTCATTTTGCAAGCATGATTTAAAAGTTTTAAAACACATAATGAGTAATTTAAAGTGATAGGCCGTGAAATTCCATCTTCAGTTTTTAAAAAATAAGATTTAAATGGAACTAGAATTACGTAAGTTTTGCTCTTCTCTTTGCTCTGCGATTCCTCCCCAGCTACCTTCCCTCAATCCCTACTTTCTTCTCTCCACTCTCAAGCTGGTAACCTCTTTTTCTTTGCTCATTATTGTTACATGTGCTCATAGGTATGTGTGTATGTGCACAAATATACACATGGATAAGATCAGCTGAGTCCATTCTTGTTCTGTGTAAATGGTTGCAAATCTGACCACTCTGCACTGGACAACCAATAAGGGGCCCCATTTCATTCTAATAAATGAAAGAGATCCTGGAGCTGTGTAGTGGGAGAGATAAGTACTCACAAAGGAAAAGGTTTTGTGACTGGTTTGTAAAGGAAATGCTTGATAAGGCACTGGTTCTCAAGGCACAGAGGTGTATAACAATGAAGATAATCTGGTCACACTTGTATTTGGAGGTGATCTAGCAGGGAGGCGTTAGTCTCCATGATTTTGGATTTTAGTTGAAGTACCGGGTATAAACAGGGTTGTTTCTAGAAGTTGTGTTTTAGCATATGGCCACTACTCTGACTCTTTCTTCCAAATATCAAACGTTTCTACTTAGGTGAGATGACCTTTTTCTGTTTGATGATGACTTGGCATTCCCAGTTGTATCCTTGTGTTTCCCTGCAGGAAGCAGTGAATGCTTCCCGTAAATGGGAAAAAAAAGTTAGTTGTCAAGTTCTTCACAAAGACTTGCAACTCTGAATCTGGTGACTAGTCACCTAATTAAGAAATGGAGCTCAAATATACGGTCTTACTGAAAATTTGTGTTTATGTTTCTATTGAGATTGTGATGGACAATAACAAAAACAAGGCAGTTTTATTATCTTTATTAGTGTCTACCTCATATATCATACAAGTAAAATGTAACTAAACTATGAATAAATATATTGCAAATAATAAATTTGTATTTAAGAACAATAATATACTCTTTCATGATTATCTTAACATGGTAGACTTCTTGGAAGTCACTGGAAAGTCTTTAACAGTCTTCGCTTTGGTTATTCATTATATATACATATATATAGTTATATATCAATGCGAATGATTAAAACTTTTTTCAAATAAGTTTTAAGATAAGAAAGATAAGAAAGCTTGCAAGCTTTACTTAAATAGAAAAAAGACCAAGTGAATTATCATAACTAAGAAGCTTTGTCTGACTCAGTCAGATAGTTTGCATTTCTGCCTTGAAATTAAACACTATTCTAGGCAGAAATAAGTCTGTGCTTCATAACAGTTTCATTCTTAAAGACTTGTACACTTTCCAAGTGGCTCAGACTTACTCTTTAGCTTTTTTATTCATATTTTTATTTAAAATATATTTTAATTAAAACATAAATCCACAATTCCTCTACTCCTTCCAACCTCTCCCATGCATCCATATATGCACAAATGAATAAACACATTCTGCTAATTCTCCTTTTGGTTTTAGTTTTATACGGTGTCAAGCTGGACCACTTTGTCTGGGATAACCAATGAGGAGCCTCATGCACCAGAGAAGCTTGTTTTCCTTCCCTCTGCAGACATTAGTGTCCTAGAGTTTTTTTCTCTAGGGGTGGGACCCCAAGAGATATTTTCTCCATTCACATTAGCATTTCTTTTCATGTTGTCCATTGCTTAGGTCTTGTGTAAATAGTCCTTCTGGGAGTTAATTCTTAACATTTATTAAGAAAAACAATTGCATGTATTCCAGTATGCTCATTTTCATTTTTATATAGCTGATGACATAAAGAAATATATATATTTTGAGCTTTTCTAAATTTCATTTAAACTATTCATGTTAATTAGAGGAATATGTTGTATATTTATCTATTACTTGATGAAAGTTAGAGATTTTACATTCTTCCACTGATATTATTTAACTGAATATGCCCGGAGATTTCTGTGTGAAGATCATACTGACATTACTTATTCAATTAAAAATCTCTTTTGCTTCAGTTAAATACACATTAGCATTATTTTTTGATTTTTTGTGTGTGTGTATGTGTGTGTCCACATGTATGTATGTGCACCTGCATGTGAGTTCCCAAGTAGGACAGAAGAAGGAACTCAAATTCCAGAACCTGGAGGCATAGATATCTCACAACATAGATGATGGGAACCTTACTCCGGTCCTCTGGAAGAACAGCAAGTAGTAAGAATGCTTAACTACTGATCATCTCTAGAGTCCCACTATTGTTTTTCTAAGAATTTACTACCATGAATAATTATACTCTTGTGAACATACAAAAAATATATATCACTGATTAATTTTAAAATATAAACTAAGGAGATGAAAGTAAATCCAAGTATATCTTGTTACTGGCTCTCTTGCAATTTTCTTATAATTCAAATATTGATTAAATAATTCTATACACTACATTTAACAAAAGCTCATTATTTATAAATGCATTTATATGCACTTATTTTTCTCAGAGGGGGAAATGAGTGTCATTATGTGGGAAATATGGTTATGACCTATATTTCATTCACATTTTTTTGAAAAAGAAACTAATGAGCACAGTTACTTTAAGAGCAATTACAGATGATATTAAACATTGATTTTGCTGACAAGTTGTTTTATTTTCCAATCAATATAATTTCAACCTTTATTTTGATTGCCAATTATGAATTCTGCACACTTATAAAACTTCTTGTTAGAAACTTTTTTAGTCTACTCATCTGATCTTGTATGTTCTGTAAACATAAACATTAAAAACATATTGATTTACACTCAGTTGCTGTGCAACAGAATTTTCATGGGAAGACACAACAAACACACACACACACACACACACACACACACACACACACACACACACATCTACTCACCTCACAGGGAGCACAGAGCAGACCAAAGACAGAAACAACCAAAGTCCACCTTGGTGAACCAATGAGCTTTCTTCGGGTTAACGACAGGAATATGGTAAGAGGTTACTTACAGAGGCAGAAATAACTCACAAGGCAGCTGCATTGCCAAAGCCCATCCCAGCCTGTGTGTGAGTTCACCAAAGTTGAAAACCTGGAGCACCCTGTACAGCCTACAGATAATTCAAAAGTGCAGATTGAGCTTTCCAGGTGGACCAGTTGGTCTGAGCCTCTTTCAGTCACTCAGCTCATCTTTGTTTCTTCTTAGCAGTTCTGCTGAAGTCTACCTTAGGCTGCTGTACTTGCCTGAGAGTCTTCTTTGCAATTTGGTTCATCTAGAAAGACTCTTGGCAGTCTTTACCGTTGATATTCTTTTGGGAAGGATGGATCCTAGGGAATCTAGTCCACTGAAGGAACTTTGTAGCTATTTTGAGTTCTTTACTATCTGTATTAATACACTTCACTGCAGTATTCACCTTAGTTTAGAAAAGTAGAGGTATCTTCATATTACAATTTTTTATGTATGGAAAATGGGTAGGATTTCTACTATTTGTTTGAATATTGTATAATATGTTACAGGGAAAATGTTATACTCAGTATATTTAAATTGTGTGTTCTCTATAACAGCATATTGATTAAGAATCCAAAGCCATCTTCCTTTGCTTACAAGTGGCAAGTATAATAGGTTTTGCTTGTTTTCTACATTTTAGGAGGTAGAATCATACTCTGTATGAATAAAATTAAATTCATGATTTAATCGAAAACATTCTATATTCTTTTTAAAATTTATTTCTCTTAATGGGTTCATAATACTTCAAGTAATCTAGCATTGCAATCTCCCTTTTCTTGTTTCCTTTACCTTGATTCACATATTTACCACATTTTTAGCCCAGACCTGAATTGTTGGTTTCTTTTTTTCCCTTGATCCACAGACTTTGTCTTCATATATCCAGTAAAGGATTCTCTGCTTATTCTCTATTTTCATAGAATTTGCCCATTCAGAGTGTTCCTAATACAGAACACAGCATGTTAGAGTTATCCAAATATGAATATTCATTGCATTTCCCCCCAAGAAAATAAAAGGCTCTAGATTTTATACAGTCTCACAAAACTAACCCACAAAAAACCACTGTTATCAAAAGATACAAAGTGATTCTCCCTTGAACTTAAAGAACATTTAGGGTAGCAGGATTGGAAACTGAAGCCAACCAATAGAGGCAAATATGTTTTCTGCTTGGGTATTCTATGAAGACAGAGATAATGAGTAACTCTTGTTCTAATCAGAAATGTATGATACAACAGAAGATATATACAGGTGATATATACAAGTGATGGTGAACTGATTTAAGTTAGCTACAGAATTAGATTTTCATAAAAGAAAATTGAGTTTCTAATAAAATATTTTAGTGGTTTATTTGTTCTTCATCCCCTCAGAGTTAATCTGTTAGTATTTCTGTACTCTACTGCTCTAATATATTTTATTGTGACTAAAAGATCTAAAATATTTAACCATACAGTTTACCTTCTCCTCCTTCATTACTATTATCTTTGATAACTTTTCTGGTTTACAGAAACCCCATTCAAAAGGATAAATTTGATTTAATCCCAAATATGGCAAAGATTTTAAACATGACATTAAAAGTACTGTTTGATTAATACAACTTATTTAAGTTAACAAATAATTATTTATTTAGATTAGATGCACACCAAACAAAAAACATTTTCACTTTGTTCCTCTCATATCATAGTTCAAACATAATCAGTATAGACTTGTGTGTGGCTTTAGTTATGTTTTTGAAGTCAAATTAGGATGCTGCTGCTAATTTTTTGCTCAATATTACATTGCTATATTTTAATTAACTGAGGCAAATGTCGGCATTATTTTAATATTGCTCTCAAATTGTGTTCAGGTTCTTGTAGATACATAAGTGTTCCTTAAAGTATTCTGTAATTCCAAACCTTGTACTTTGTAGTACTAGTAATGAGTTTTCTATAAAAATTAAATAACTTAAATTTGCATTTAATGGTTATGTTATTGATTCTGGACTACCAATAGTATGCCCGAAAGTCTTTGTAGTACAACTATTGTTATCCCCTGCTCTCATCTTGTGCCATCAATAAATATGGACAAGACAATTTGATTGTTTTTCCATGAACTTGTTTATTCAGATGTTTAAACACAGAAGGCAAAAATGGATCAGTGGGTAAAAGTGCTTCCTATTCAAACCTGATGATTTATGTTGTCTTTCTTTGTTGAGGTAAAAAAAAAAAAAAACCTATACTCATTACAGTGATCAACAGGACTGTGTACAGTGAACTTGATCAGGAGGCGCAGAAATGTGAATTATACTGTTAAAGATTTTGTTTGCAAACTACCTTAAATTATATAACATTGTATTATTTAAAATTATCCATATATGTATTAAAGACCTTTGACCATTCCTGAATCCAAGTTTTGAATTTCAGCAAAAAATTCCAGTTTATAAATCTGAGAATTAATTCAAGTGTTCTACGTCAGTCTGTGGGACATATTTTGCAGTTATTGCCTTATCCCTTTACCCAAGAAAACACTTGGATCTATCACATTATTCCAGTATGTACTTTCCACCTAAAATAATCACATTTACTCTTCCTTACCCAGAAACCATGTTACTCCTACCTCAGAGATACGTTACTTAGATTCTATGCATGCTTCTCATAAATTTTCCCTATAATGGCAATATTGTCTAAATAACTACAGATGCCAAAAGCATTTTGTAGTTCATGTGCAGTGCTGTTTGGCTAGCCTCCTCGGGCTGTTGACACCACTCTTCTGTAATCTGTTCGGCCAGAATGATCTTTGTGAATTTACAAGCCATCATGGGCATGAATTACAGGAAATTCCGGCATATGCCATGCTTTCCTTGTGCCAGCCCTTCGTTTGTCTGCATCTCTAAACTGGTCAGCATATTTGCTTATACCTATTTCTCTCAAAATATTTACTTCGTTGAATGTCTGCCAAGCATCCTTTCCATTTTCATGCGTTATCTTAGGATAACTATTCACATAATATAAAGGTATTTCTGTTACAAAACTGAGTAGAGATAAAATATATTAATAACAAGCTTTCACTATCTATTCAATAATTTTGGTGGCTGGATTATATATTTACATATAAGTCAGGGTTCACTGAGTATTTATAGGGGAGATGATTAAAATGTCCATTTTTACGGGCTTACAATACGGTGAGAGTGTGTTTTGTCTATTGCTCATTCGAAGATGAAAGAAGGAAACCAATTGATAAATGATAAATGTAAAAGTGAAAAATCCATGTGATAATGAGAAAATATTATCTTTTCAATGCATTGCCTTTAAAGGCTCCTTTTATGGGAACTCAGAGCCCTGTGATACATTGCAGAAGTTAAGAACTTGCTTGGCAAACACAGGACTCTGTGTTCCCATAAAAACAGTAAAAATTGAAGCTCACAATAGCATGTATTTTATACTTTGTAGAGCTGTGTGTGAACCTTGTTTACAGTTTCTATGAATTCGATTTAGGAACCACAGCTTGGATCAAACAAGAGCTCTGCTTTTGAGAAATAATTTAATAAATTTGAAAAACTTATCATATCTCAATCTTTATTTTATATCGAAGCTTTATGTGATTTTTACTTGAGAAGCAATTTGTTCTCATGAAGAGATCCTAGGTAGTGACGACTCATATTGTTTTTAAAAAGTGAAATGAGTTACCTATGGATTCACAGAAAGAGCGCACTGTAAAATGAATCCTCTGAAGACTTATTTTCATTTCCGTCTATTTTACTTCATACTGTGTCCTTTCCATGCTCATTTTCGTATCAATGGTTGCCCAAGCAGTCAAATACTGACCACCTAATTGTAGCTTTTAACTGACATGAAAGAAGTGTCTACTCTCAACATGTGGCTCATAAAATATCTAAATCATGATACTGTGATGAGATAACTTCCTGTATATTATGTGAGAAGAGAGAATTTGGCTGAACAAAAGGTGTATTTTCTTTGAACTGCCTTGAATTTCTCCTAGAGTTGCCTTAGGGCTTCCAATGAAAATTAGAGCCATAGAAGAAAGCAGATATAATCAAGGTAAATGAGAGAAATACCATCTAATGGAGCAGTGCAAAAATTTGGCAGTTCAGGAGAGATTGAAATGTGCTTAGGTTGAAAGACCATTAACTCTGAAATGAGATTTTCTTTTAATTGGGCATAGATGTCTTTTCCTTTCTACTCTTCCTGATAAGGCCATCCAACCAACAAAGGAGAGTCTGCCCTTGAATGCTGGATACTGTACTCCTTCATCAACCAGCCCACTTCATTCCAGTCCTTGAATGAATCAGAAACGATGCTGCTGTTGTCTTTGGGAAGTTTCTTTCATTATTCTGAATGAAGACCATCTTGTTGCTTTGAGGTTTCTTTATTCAAAAAGCTTTGCTTTCATAAACTCCAGGAATGCTTTCTTCTAAATCTGGGCATTTAGTTTGCTTGTGATCCCTTGCACAGGAATAGCACTGTTTTTCTAAGCCAGTGGGACACTATATTGAATTAATTTTTCTATCTGAATAAAGAAAACAGGTATTTTACTTTATATTGTTTCATCATTCATTAACTTACATTTTGCTCTAAATGTTGGCAAATATAATTTCATTTTTGCAGAAATTTCAGGTCTATTGTGAAGAAATGAGTGTGAAATCCTATATTAGTCACAAATTTAAATGTAATAAATAGCATGTGTGAAACTGTCAGATACAAGCTAAAACACAAGAATGAGAAATAAACTATTATATATATAGTTTTAGAGACAAAACAAATTCAGTTACACATTTCAGTGTTGACCTTATTAGTAATAAATGTATAATGTGCTGCATTTTATATATAATGTGTATAATATACTTATTAAATTTTTACAAAATACTGATGCTACTTTCATCAAAATCCACACAGCATGACCATACACCATTTTAAAATGTTCATTATGCCCCCTTTTTTACTGCTTTGTTTTGTTTCAATGTGTGTATGTGTGTGTGGTTTATAATGCATGCATTTATTTGTGTGTATATTAAGAATATTTAACATGACTTCTCTTTTCTTAATATTTATCAACTAACAATTTCTTATTGCAAATGACAAGCTGTAAGTTGTGCAGCCTCATTCTGTGAATTACATTTCAATTAATGCAATGTTATTTAGATAGTGTCATAAATACTAGGATTTTATAAATTTTTAATCTCAATAATATTTCATTTTTAAAATGCAGTCATCTTTTCTTGACCATTTGAATTATTTTCACACTTTATATACTGAAAATAATTCACTTAGTGCACATGGTAACATACATATGTCTTTGAGATCTGATTTTGATTTATTCGGCTATGTACCTAATGAAATTTCTATGTTATTTTTTTTTAATTTATTTATTTTTTTTTTTTTGGTTTTTCGAGACAGGGTTTCTCTGTGTAGCTTTGCGCCTTTCCTGGAACTCACTTGGTATCCCAGGCTGGCCTTGAACTCACAGAGATTCGCCTGGCTCTGCCTCCCAAGTGCTGGGATTAAAGGCGTGCGCCACCACCGCCCGGCGAAATTTCTATGTTATTTCTAACTTCTGAGGAACTTTCTTGATATTTCTGAAAGTTATTACAATATTGTCTATTTCATTCAATAGAATGTAAAGTTAGACTTCATAAATTCTTGTTTTGTTTTTTTTGGTTTTAAAATTGTCCCTTTAACAGATGTGAGCTGATAACTCACGGTGTTTTTAATTATCATTACCACAAATATTAATATTATTAATATTAATGGTCTAATATATGTGTCTATTGCTCATTTTCCTACCCTCCTGGGAGATATGTTTATAAATTTCTCTGTTTCTTTTTTGAACTCTGTGTGTGTGTGTGTGTGTGTGTGTGTGCGTGTGTGTGTGTTAGGGTTTTATTGCTGTGAAGAATAACTATGACCATGACAACTCTTCTAAATGAAAATATCTAATTGAAGCTGGCTTACAACTCAGAGATATGGTCAATTATCATATTGGTGGGAATCATGGAAGTGTGCAGGCAGACATGGTGCTGGAGAAGGAGCTGAGTGTTCTACATCTGGATCCACATGCAGCAGAAAGTGATTGTGAGCCACTAGGCTTACAAAAAATCCACACCTACTCCATCTAGGACACACCTCCTAATAGTGCCACTCCCTATGAGCCTATATGTACAGTTTTCTTTTAAACCATCCATCACAGTGTGTGTGCATGTGTGTGTGAGAGAGTTTTATGAGTTTTTTAATTTTTAAATATTACAGTTTATAATATTTTATTCTATTATATCTAACAAGTTCATTTGTACCTTTCTTTTTCTTCTTTTTTATTTTTATTTTTTATTTTATTTTATTTTTTATAATTTGATTTAATATTACATATCAGCCACGGATTCCCCTGTCCTCGCTCCCCCCAGCCAACCCCTCATTCCCATCTCCTCCAGGGCAAGGACTCCCCTGGGGATTCAGCTCAACCTGGTAGATTCCATCCAGGCAGGTCCAGTCCCCTCCTCCCAGGCTGAGCAAAGTGTCCCTGCATAGGTCCCAGGCTCCAAAAAGCCAGCTCATGCACTAATGACAGGTCTTGGTCCCATTGGCTGGGTGTCTCCCAAACAGTTCAGGCTAATCAACTGTCCCACTTATCCAGAGGGCCTGATCCAGTTGGGGGCTCCTCAGCTACTGGTTCATAGTCCATGTATTTCCACTAGTTTGGATATTCATCCCTGTGCTTTTTCCAATCTTGGTCTCTACATTTCTCTCTCATACAATCCCTCCTCTTTCTCGCAGATTGGACTCCTGGAGCTCCACCTGGGGCCTGGCCGTGGATCTCTGCATCTGCTTCCATCAGTCATTGGTTGAGATTTCTAGCACGACAGTTAGGGTGTTTGGCCATTCTATAGCAGTTTCTCTATGTAACTCTGTCTGTACTGAAACTTCCTTTGTAGACCAGGATGGCTTTGAATTCACCTATCTCTGCCTCCTAAGCGCTAGAATTAAAGACATGCACTACCATCACACAGCTTTATTTGTTCTTTTCAAAGTGTTGTTTTAAACTTTAGCATGCTTTCTTCTAATTAAGAATATTAGGTGAGAATAAAGGTAAGGGAAGATATCTGAAGATCTGAGAAAGAGGAAAAGCAGATCAAAATATATTTATATTGTATGAAAAATATTTAGAGAAATACATAAAAACAAATATGTCATATCCCTTTGACAATTATTAAAGCTGAATATTTGAAAGATGCTAAGAAATGCAGACATTAGGATATATTTTCTATTAAATGATGAATAAATAAATCAATATATGGTGTCATCTTCTGTGAGCTACAATTTCCTACTCTACATATAGTGGCCTAAGATGACCCCATGAGAGACACAATGATCCACACAGGGAAACTCAGGCCAATGACTCTTTATGTCTACAGGTTTCAGCCTGACAGGAACGCATGGTGAATGCAATAACCATATGTTTTTTAGTCTGAACTCAGTTAACATTCCAAGTCAGCAGTTATAAAAGCAAAATCTTTGTCATATTCATAGAACAATTATTTCCTTTTGTCGTTAAGCTATTTTTTCCTGCTATGTGTGATTATTTGTTTTTGTTCTAACTTTACATTATAAGATCTTTTAATATTTTTAGCTTACAGAAATTTGATCTGTTTCTGGGAAAATATGAAGTTTATTGTTTCCTCTAATTTTCTTCAATATGTCATAAGGCTACTAGTGCATGTCACAGTATCCAATAATAGAGTAGAAAATCATGATGCTATTGGAAGAGGAAGTGCAATGATACAAAATAATTAATTAAATGTCAGTCTGGTGTGTTGTAGAATATTAGTTGAAGATATGTTGTATTTGTTTATGGTGTGGAACATTTGTTTAATGATGCAAAGTTATGCTGTGTTCTTTTATGTTGCATTAGTTTAACTGTGTGAAGCTGTTACTTTTCCTGTCTAACACACTTGATTGGTCTAATAAAGAGCTGAATGGCCAATAGTTAGGCAAGAAAAAGGATAAGCAGGGCTGATAAGCAGAGAGAATAAATAAGAGAAGAAATACGGGAGGAAGAGATTGAGGAGAAAAAAGAGGAAGGAGAGGAGGATTCTGGGAGTCCCCCAGCAACATAATCATCCATTGAGTAAAATGGAAAGAATAGATACACAGAAATAGAGAAAAGTAAACGCCCAGAGAAAAGGTAGTTGGGATAATTTAAGAAAATCTGGCTAGAAACAAGTTAAGCTAAGGCCAGGCATTCATAAGAAAGAATAAACTTCCATGTATTTGTTTGGGAGCTGGGTGTAGGCCCCGCAAAGAGTGAAGAGTAAAGAGCAAAAGGTTAAAAAACAACCAACAACACTGGTGGACTAGGTATGGTGGTATATTCCTTTAATCTCAGCACACAGGTGGCAGAGGTAGGCAGATCTCTGTGATTTCAGGAACATTCTGGTCTTAAGACCAAATTCAAGGACATCCAGGACTCCATATAGGGACCCACTAGAAAAAAAAAAAGACATTTTGGTGAAAAAGAAAAAGGCTTTTGTTTTTAATTACATAGTCATTACTACAGTTAGTGATCTATTTTAAAGTTTATAAAAGTCTTCCTTGTCTTTTTAAAGATTTATTTATCTTACGTCTAAGAGTGCTCTATATCTGTATATATGCTTTTATGCCAGAAGAGGGTATCAGATCCCAATAGAAATGGTTATGTGAGCCACCATGTTGTTGCTGGGAACTGAACTCAGGACCTCTAGAAGAGTAGCCCCTGCTCCTAAACTCTGGGCCATCTCTCCAGCCCCAAATTCTTCATTCTTAAGGTAGAATCTATATTAGTGTCATATTCCTTAAACTTTATGATAATAGTTAACATAAAAAGAAATTTCATCATTGTTCATACTAATATTATCCCTACAAAATATCCTATAAGCAGTGTTTAAATGCTTAAAGTAACATACAATGTTCATAAAAGTTCGATAAAATTTTATCTTTACTCCTAAACTAGTAGAAGTCACTGAACTGCCTATTTCATTCATTTCTAAATGAAAACACAAAATGATTATAGTATTATGGATTGAAACACATAATCTGTTACTCCTGCCCATTTTGGATGTAGTTTGTTAGGCAATTTATTTACATTTCAATCCTGAGGACCAGTTGGAAATTCCAAGCTTTCTCAGTAATTTTTATGTCAGTGAAAATTTTGGACATTTGTGGAGGAATAGTTAATTATTTGTTTCAAAAGAATATCTTACTCCATGTATTGCTTTGCAAGTCAAAGACTTTTTTTCCATGAGTTCACATGTTCAGGGATAATTTATTTAAGTCCCCCACATCTATTACATTCATAGCTTCAAAACTTGCACTGTGCTTCCTGTGTGAATGGTGAGTTTGCCTTTATGTAGTATTTGCGCCCCTACTCAAGGGTGGATTCAGAGGACTAGCTCAGGTGTGTTCCTAACCTCATTGTTTGACACAGTGCATATTTGCTGTTTGTAGTTGTATACGCTTTTCCAGCTGTCTCTCAGTACATTTGGGGATTTCCCTGCCTCTGCCTTCCCTTTCACTGTAGGAACTATGGGATTAAAGGCTTTCACTAATGCAGCCTTCTTGATAGGGTTTCTGGGTATTTCAATTCATGCCTCCACATTTTTCCCACTGAGGCATCTTGGCAGCTCTTGACCTGCCATGTTTTGTCACATAATCCAAACCTTACACATTTTTTATGTGTCTCTACGTTAAATGTCCTAAAGTTGGTTTTCTCCATGGATTAATTTACTGTTATCTTCTTTCAGAAGTAATGGCTTCACTCGAGGTGATTGCTTTGTAGAAATGTGGCTGAATAGTCATTTTGTTTCTAATTCATATCCAAATGTTCTTTTTTCAAAAAAAAATTCGGAATGTTTTTACTTATTCACATTTGTCTCTGTATTTCAGTACAGAAAATTATTTATAAATCATGGAATTTACACAGAAGAAACATATGGGGAAGTTAGAACTATTTGATATATGATATTTGTATATAGTTTAATATACACCCTAATATATTTATCTAAAATTAATTGTGATACCACTATATTCATTTTTTTACCACATTTTACATTAACAGTTTGTTTTTCAAAATAAGCATTATTAAGGAATAATTCAATTTTCCTGTATTAGTGTTTTCCAAGTGATTCTAATTTTTATTGTACCTTTCTGTACATTATTGCTGTCTGTTCTCTGATTCTATTTAATTGTATATTTTAACATCAGGTTCATATTTACTAGTGTTTAATCTTTGCTATTTAGGACAGATGTGTTAGCAGTATGCTCAGTACAGGCATATCTATTAGAATACAGTATATATCATCTAAAAGACCTTGCATTCAGCAAAATCACCACTAACAATCACAGGGATTATGAGGAAACAGTATTGGCCAAATCTATGCAGCTACATAAACAGAACAGAAACAAAACCAGTAATTGGTGTCTTGGGAAATAACTTGGGCAGAACAGGCGAATAGCACAGGATGTCAGCAGACTGCCTGTGGGAATATAAACTTGAAGAAAAACAATAGAGGAGGAAGCCTGGCTTGTGGGAGACACTGAATCAATGCAGAGAGAAACAGAACTCTAAATATGAGAGCAGGTAAACCTGTCATAGGGCTAGGGATATGCAGGGGAGTGATGCTGACTATCTAGAGATAATATGATGATTATAAGAATAGACCTGAAGGGAGCCCTGCCAATTAAGGATACAAGCAACACATTTACTACTAATGTTTTCTTTCTCTTTTCCAAGAACCATACCTTTTTTATTTCTTAGAGTATTTTGACTGTTTTATTAAGATCAGGTATGAGAAAAGTGACTTCTAACATGCCTTCATATTTCTTCACTCTTTACTAATATTTTTTTGGGGTAACTGGTTACTAGAAAAATTATATCTTCTGAAGAAAATTTCTAGCAACAGCATGAAATCAGTTACTTTGAATATTTTAAAATTTAAAATGGTATGAAATTGAGAATTTATATTTAATAAAATCATTGCTGGTTGGTAGTTCCTAAAAATTGCCATAAGAAGTAGCATTGAAAATGTTACCATTTCAGCTTTTACGAAGATCAACACTTCTATATTTCAACTTTGATCCACAGTTTAGGGATTTAGATTGAAGTTACCATCTCTTATATTTCTAAATGTTTTGATCTTTTAACAATATAGCCAGTGAGTTCTCAATGTCCTATGTGAGCCTCTCTTTTGGTTTAAATATTAAGGCAGTTCCATGTAGTTAAAAGGGTGGTTTACTTTGTGGGGTAACTTACAAGTGAAGGAATAGGTTATAGGGTCTGGGAAAGGTGAAGCACAGTCCAGCGGTTTTCTCTGGAGAACTTTGCTTGGTCTACCTCCAGCATCCAGGATCCAGGAACCAAGAGAGCTGGCACATCCGGATCTCGGGTCTTCAGTGTCCTGTCTCGGCTAGCCTTGTAGGTGTGACAGTTACCAAAGCCTCAATGGGAGTAGTACTTCTAGGTCAAAGCTGGAATGGCTACCCACTACACCTCTCACTGAAGTTGGCAATATATTTTTCTCCTTTATAATTCTAACTTTTATTGACCAGAACAAAACATATACAATACAGAGAACATAGTATCAAATAATGCAAATAGAGTTGGATTACCATACATTACTGGAACAAACCTTTTTCCCCCCTGGGTCATTTTGATTTAAGTACTGTGGCATGATTACATTTCTAATATTTCATTTATATTTTGGCATATACTCAAACTAAAATTTATTTGTGGTGTTATTTGTGCTGACATGTAGGAATTCTGTAAAAGAACTGAATACATGTTTCTCTTGTTCTTCATAATCTGGAACATGTTGGAAAAAATTAAAACCTTCCTTTATGTTAATTTCATAAAATAGGGTATCACTATAAAAATCTCCAATATTGTAGTGAGCAGGACATCTGTCTTTGGGTCATAGTGATTGTGGTATTGATCACCTGGGAGCGAAAGAAATTGGGTGATGTTGAGAAAGTCAAGAAGATTTTTGTTCAGAAGTGTGCCCAGTGCCACACTGTGGAAATGGGAGGCAAGCATAAGACTGGACCAAATCTCCATGGTCTTGATGCTTGTACACAGATGCCAACAAGAAAAAATGCATCACCTGTATAGAGAATACCCTGATGGAGTATTTGGAGAATCCCCAAAAGCATATCCCTGGAACAAAACTAATCTTCGCTATTAATGAGTAATTCCACTGCCTTATTTATTACAAAACAAATGTCTCATGGTTTTTAATGTGTACCATAATTTAATTCATACAGCAAAATTCAGATCATGAATGGCTCAAAATGTTTTTGTGGGACAGTCCTGATTTAGGTAGAACAGACTTATAGTAAAGTGGATATGATCCTTTTTCAAGTAACAATTCCAGTTGCATAAATACTATAAATACTATCACTACTCTCCCTTTCTCATGGTAGGATTGGACTTAATTATTAAAGTTCTTCTTTTCACAAAGATGGGGGTGTCACCTCAAAACAGAAACCAACAACTTAGACCTTACTTTTTAATTCTTTATCATGTAAGAGTAAACTGTAATTCAGAATTGTCCTTAAGCACCCATTCAGAAACACACAAAACTAGAACTTCTGTATATGTATGACTGGTAGTGGTACTCTTTGCCAACTTATTAGATTGAAAGATTAAAATAAAGGAGATCATTTGTAAGTTTTCAACAGTAAGAAGATAATTAAAAACAACTACAGATGGTGAAAAAAAGCCTCAAATATTTTAGCTTTTACAAGACGTTTCTCTGAAATTGCATGTATCTATTATAAGTTCAAATTATTTTTTGCATGATGCTGTTCCATTTTGTAACTGGGGTGAAATATTAACTCTAGTTCCTATCTTTGTTTTTTTTTGTTTCTTTGTTTCTTTGTTTCTTTGTTTCTTTGTTTCTTTGTTTCTTTGTTTCTTTCTTTCTTTCTTTCTTTCTTTCTTTCTTTCTTTCTTTCTTTCTTCCTTCCTTCCTTTCTTTCTTTCTTTCTTTCTTTTTTTATAACCACATATGGGTAATGTAATTTATTATGTAAACAGTAATCCTTTCTAGTTCATATTTCCATTATCAAATTAATATTACAAGTTTTACTTCTTAATTTACATTATAAAGCTGGAAAATATCTTAGCTAAAATGTGACATTCAAATACATATAATCTAAAACAAATACTGTACCCTACAAGAAACAAGCTGTAGTCTTGGATGCCTGTGACCTTGACTCACTTTGTTCTTTGTACAACTGATACAATGTTTGTCATTACAAACGGAGCCTTATTAATGTCACTTGGAATGAAAAGTTGGCCCAGGAGAGATAATTCTGTCCATGAGTATATGTGCACACAAGTGCACGTGTACAAGCACATGCTTTGGTTTAATAAGGCTGAGTACCTTTAGAAATAAGTGATAATGTAGAACAGAGGATTGAGCCTTTTATCTATTACAACCATTGATTTTGGCAAATATGTACTGAAATCCTTCAGAGGTCTGACACATTTTTCCCTCTTAATGAGAGGTTTTTATACCCAAGTATCCAAATCTCATTAACTTTGTCAATAGGACCATGGGAACATTCTCAGTGGGAAAACCTGCCTAGAGTATTCCCATTTGATTAACACTTTCCATTTTCTCATTTGATTAAATACTTGAAATTGAATGAAGGACTCTAGGGAGATTTTGATGTGCAATAGTGGAGGAATTAACACTTTCATAACTGATAACATTGATATTTTTAAATTTTACTTCTTGAGCTACACTTCCATGTGAAATGTGCTTCTTCTATAAAGAATTCGAAAGTCTTCTTGCAAACCATAGGCATAAAAACGTCTTAGTTATTTCATGAAATTTTCAAAATTCCTCCCTCTAGTCTTTCTTATGTACCCCTTGCTCTCTTTCAGATCCATGATCTCTTTTACTTTAATTGCTTTGCTATATTTAATACATATGCTTATTTCACTCATATATATTTCTAAAAAAAATAAATGCAATTTACTAAGTATCTGCACATAATGCCACCTGTATGTATATAACTTCAGGTTGATGACTTGATACCGGTTAAGTAATTGTTCAAATGTTTCAAATGAAGTGATATATTAAAGTTAATTGATTATTTTGACACTACACTACACTAAATTGTTATTGGTATATGTTTCTTTACAACAGTCAGTCTATAACATTCATTATCTAAAATCAGTACTAATGTACGCAATTTGATCCCAATATACCCAGAAAGTTTATCATGTTATCAGTTTGTTTGCTCATGGGATGGGGGGCATTGTGTGTAACAATTTTGGAATTCAACTTGGATAATTGCTGTCTCTCTGAGGATGGACTATGCGCTCAGTATGATCTTCATCATTTTACATAATGTTTTGTAATATAAAGCTATCTTCTGCTATCATATGGTAACAGATTTTTTTAAAAGCCTTTTTGGATACAACATATGCACTCATAAGCACACCATGCCTAAAAGCTTTTTTTCACTCTTTACCTGTAATATTAAAATGAATATTTATATCAGGGTGAATTAGAATTTAGTAAAAAAAGATATTATTTTTCATTGGCATTATTACCTCATATTTAATAACCAAACACTTGGTTTTAAGCAATATATATATGTATATATACATATTTATACACATATATGTATATATGTACACCTTTCATGATTGATGAAAAGTGTTCTTATATTAGTTTTATAATAAACTAGATTTTGCTTAATCAGTTGGAAATCATTTCAACTATGAAAACGTTATTCTGCAATATATCCCTTATAAAGTCTGTATTTGAATTTAGGTACAGTGGTAGTTCTTAAAATGAAGTTTTCTACCAATTTAGATTTGTCAATCTTTATCTTGATATTGTGAAAAAGGGCACAGATATATTGTGTATTTTGGGGTTTCTATTCAAAATTGATGGCATAGTTCTCACATTTCACAAAATCTGCCAATTGTATTCATAAATAAAACTAATTCTTGTCCCAAAATTTCTACTGATTTAATCCCCAGAGTAATCCTCCAAATCCAAGAAAACAGTGGCAAAGCCTTATGACTTCTGAAATATAGCTCAATATGTTAGGAATTACTGCTATCTTTACATATGTTTTTATGAACACTTAAAGTCATGTATATTATTATTATTATTATTATTATCTTAATTAAGAATATCTCAATGTGTTTAAAATCCTCTGTATATTCTCTCTTCATCTGGTCACCAACAACAAGCCTAGTGGATCCTTTCCTTCTCTCTCAGATTGTGCATTTTCCAGAAAGACTTATGATTTCTGTCTGTGATGTTCAGTTTAAATTGTCAGCTTGACAGAATCTTATATCTCCTGGGATATGGGCCATTAAACATCTCTCTGAACTTTTAACAAATATATATATATATATATATAGATATTATAGTTACCTCATTTCCACCTGCTCTTTTCTCCCTCAAAGCCCTCTGTATACCCCTCCTTGAACTTTTAAATGCATGGCCACATTTATTTATTAACTGCTGTTGTATGTTTATATGCATATAAATATACAACTATATTGCTAAATATAACCTACTCAGCCTGTATGATGATACTTGTTTGTGTGTTTTCAGGGATGATCATTTGGTATTGGATGATTAATTGGTGGTGTTTTCCTTGGGAAGCCGGTTTCTCACACTCTTAGCATTCCTTAGTTGTCTATAGCTCTTTCTTTCCTTGTGCTCTTTCCCTCATCCACTTTGGCATATCTATTGTTTTTATTCTTGTTAAGCTCACATTTGGCAATCATATTGGTAATACTTTATGTGTGTAGCTTCTGACATTACTAGGAGGCATAGTCTCACAGCATATTCCCTGATTCTCAGACTCTTATAATTTTTCCACCAACCCTTCCACTCTCTTTTGTGAGAATTAGGAGTAGGAATTATATTGTATATTGGGACTGGTCTCCACAACAGATAGATGTCTTATCTAAATTGTACACAGGACTATTTTGAGTATTAGGTCCTAGAATTAATGAGATAGAAAGAGAATGTTGATCACACATTCATCTATCTCTCTCCTTTTGTTTTTCTATGAATGTCATGTGACCAGCTGTTTTAAATTCCTCCCACTGTGACTTCTTTGCTGTGACAGACCTCAAACTGGAACTGTGAGTAAAATAAACCTTTTATTTTATTTTTATTATTTTTCCAAAGTATTTTATCACAACAAAAGGAACACAATGCAAAAAAGAGATTATATTTTTGTAAAAAACAAACAAACAAACAAAAACCTTTATTGTATTTTACTTTGAGTCTGTGCATGTTCTCTCTCATCAGGAAAAAAAAAGAACAAACAAAAAAGGAATCCAAAATAATAAAATAAAATAAGATAAAATAAAAACAAACATGAGTAGAACACAAACAGACAAACAGAAAAATAAAAGAGCCAAAGAAAAAGCAAAAGAGCATAGCAGAAAATCACTGTGAATTATTTCACTGAATTTATTTTACCAGTTGCATTTGGTTCAATACAGTGTCTCTGACGGTCCAGCCTCTGTTTCCTGGCCATTCCAGGCAATGTCAGACACTGGCTCCCGCTAGTGATGTGGGCCTCAAGCTGGAGCAGCCATTGTTTGACCACTCCCTCAAGTTCTGTGCCACTGTTTCCCCAGCACATCCTACAGGCAGGAGAGATTGTAGGTAGGTTTTGTGGCTGGGTGGAATCCCAGCCCTACTGCTCTATGCCTTTCCTAGTTAGAGAAGATGGCCTATTAGGGGTGCATATTCCCCATTGCTAGGAGTCTTCCATATGGTCACTCTCCTAGATTCCGCGGTGTGTCCTCAGCACCAGGTTTCCACATTGCTTCCTCCCTAGCCCCCCCCCCAGTTCCAGTTGTCTCTCCCAGTAGGTTTTTCCCTCTATTCCTCCTCTAATCCCTCCTTTACCCATCGTCTCCCACTCCCTGTCCACTGGCCAAATCTATTCTATTTCCCCTTCCCAGGGTGAAGCATGCATCACTCCTTGTTACTTAGCCTCTCTGGGTCTGTGGATAGTAGCATGATTATCTTTTCTCTGTGTCCTGTAGAATGTCTGACAGTTTCCTCTGTGAAGCAGGAACCTGAAGGACCATTTTGCCAAGCAAAGTTCAGTGGTCACCTTCCCATGGGTCCTGCATGTCCAGTCGATCAATCAGTCCAAGCAAGAACAGTTTCTTGTCCAAATGGCTATTTTTGCCAAGATGAAGATAAACTCCATATGGAGTGTCTTCGATATCCATCCTCCTCTCTGAAGTAAATTGGTGCTGCCAGGAGCAGACTTGTTTCATTGTCCAGAAAGTCTAAATTTTTAAAACATTTTAAATGTCATATTCTGTAAGTCTTTGAAGTGTTTGAAGATTACCTATCCAATTGAATTATATCTATGTATACCTAGAAAACTTAACTAACATGGCTACAAGTATGATTATCATAGATGACTAATTAATAATCCATTTCTTAACTATCCATTACAATTTTAAATGAGTTGTACAAACATAATACCTTAAACGAGAATAGAAATATATATATACAGTATAACAAAATTAAGTATAAACTTGTATCAATAAACTAAAATCCATAGCAATGTAAAACATTTTTAAACAAGTTGCTCTTTAAAAGTAGGTTCAATAATCTACCCTTTTATCCTATCATATCTATATCATATCTCCTTTTCTTCTTTAGAAAGAGATCACATTTATAATCAACTTGATTTAAATACAAATATTGGTTTTTCTCTGTCCCACAACAGAGGGCTCTTCTGATATGGGACAAAAGAATCTCTCAACCTTTTTTTTCTTTTAAGAATATGTTTGGGTTTAGAGAAGGAATGAACCAATTCCATCTCCAAAACCAGCTTGGTATACTTGGGAATTTGGGCATAGCTTTTCTTACTCCTTCCTGCTGGAGGGGGGCGCTCTATCTTATGGGGACACGAATAAAATTTTAGGATTATGGAATAGTCCATGAGGCTGTATTATCTGAGCCAGTTGCCTTGAAACCATTGTGGATGTTGGATCATCTGGGCCATGGTGTCATTGGAGAACTTTCAGGGGTTCTTGGCTGGTCAAACCTGATGTATTTTAATCTGGAACAAATCCATAGCCTCTTGCTTTCTGTGGAAACAAAAGCAGAGTCTCCTTTCCAAAGCAACATTTCTTTAGATCCAAATTTTGAAGTCAGGGTACCTTTAAAATATACATATTGGTTTAACTCAACAGCTTTTACAATCAAATGTTTTTCTGCAGTTAAAAATCCCAAAGACAACACAATCCAGATTCTCTGTGTAATATCCATCTTTATGTGGCTTATTTTTTATACTACCTTTACTGTCTCTTTAAAGACTTTATTTTTAAAAGCTATCTATTTCTTTATATAACTGTATATATTTTTTCTCTCTCTCTCTCAAGCCTACGTACATTTTTACACACATTGTAAAGCATTTAAAGTCTTGTTCCATCTGAATCTGTCTTACTGTGAATCTATTGTTTTAAACTGCAGCATTACTAGGGCTGAAATAGCAGCTTTGGCTGGTGGCTCTGCCCACCTCAGCTTCCCAACATGGTGCTGGTACTTTTACCGCCAGCCCTGGGAGCCATCAACTCTTAGAAACAGTGGGTCTATGGTTTTATCAAAGCAGCTTGTAGCCCAGAAACCTCTTTAAAAAAATAAAAAAAATAAATTGGCAAAAACTATATCCAACACATAGCATAGTGCCCAGCTTGGAGACACCTCTGTGTAATATAGCTTAGGTCAAGCCTGCACACACGCCACAACCTGCCATAGAGTAGCTCAAGCCCGCAGGCTGCCATTAACTTGAGAGAGACAACAAGGAAGCTGTTTTAAGCTCCGTTTTAGAATCTTTTTTTAGGTTTTAGGTGAAAACTCTTATCAACCTGTTGGGCACCATTTGTAGCAGTTATAGTTACAACTTAATATATATATTATATATATATGATATCTTAGATAGAACTTATAAAGTATTAGATTTAGGTTCTTTAGGATAGGACACCTTTTGGAATGATCTTTGTAACATGCCATTTACCTATGCTCCAGACTTCTCTGGATTTTAGTATGCGTCAATTGTTTGATATTGTCCGTGTTGGTTGTGGTTGCAACTTATCTAGGTCATTATTCCTTACTACTCCTGGATAATATCTGATAATCATTCCTATTGTATATAGTCTTGTATTAGGTTAGAACCTTCTTATTTAGACAAAATGGAGAGATGTAGTGGGTAGCCGTTCCAACTTTGACCTGGAAATACCACCCCCTTTGAGGCTTCAGTAACTGTCGAGCCTACAAGGCGGAGACGAGAGAGGACCCCTGAAGACCCAGGATCTGGATGGGGGAGCTCTCTTGGTTCCTGGACCATGGATGCTGGAGGTAGATGGAGCAGAGTTCTCCAGAGAACACTGCCTGACTGTGCTATACCTTTCCCAGACCCTGTAACCTATCCCTTCACTTGTAAGTTACCCCACAAAATAAACCTCCCTTTTAACTACGTGGAGTTGCCTTAATATTTTAATGAATATCCATTCTTTGGTTAAAGACCATCTAGGTTGCCTCCAGTTTCTGGTTATTACGAATAAGACTGCTACAGACACAGATGAGCAAGTGTGCTTGTAGTAGGACAGAATGCCCGTTGGGTATACGCCCAACGTTGGTATAGCTGGATCCTGAGGTCGATCAGATTCCCAATTTTCTAAGGAACTGTCATATGGTTTTCCATAGTGGTTGTCTAAGTTTGCACTCACAGCAATGGAGAAGTGTTCCCATTGCTCCACATCCTCACTGTCATTAGCTGTCATGAGCCCAGTTGTCATCAGAGAAGCATAATCCAGCAACTGATGGACAGATGTAGGGACCACAACCAAATACAAGGGAAACTCCACAGAAGAGGAGGGGGGATTATAGGAGCCAGATGAGTCAAGGACACCACAACAATATGACCCACAGAATCAACTCAGTTGGCCTCATAGGGGCCCAGAGAAACTGAAGTTATCACTGACCCTGCATAGGTCTTAGCTAGGTTCTCCGTGTATACATTATGTTTGTGTAGCTAGATATTGCTGTGGGACTCCTAATAGTTGGAGTAAAGGTTGTCTCTGACTCCTTTGTCTGAACTTGGGAACCCTTTCCTCCTACTGGGTTGCCTTATGCAGCCTTGGTATGAGGGTTTGTGTCTAGTCTTATTGTAACTTGTTATGCTGTGTTCAATTGATATCCCTAGGATGCCAGCTCTTTTCTGAAGGAAAATGGAGGAGTGTATCTGGGGAAAAGGGAGATGGTAGAGGGATTGAGAGGAGTGGAGAAAGGGGAAACTGCATTCAGGATGGAATATATGAGAAAAAGAAAGAAAAAAAAAGAAAAAATATAGGAAACATATACAGATGCAGAGAAACCCATTTGCAAACACAGAAATTCAATACAGACACAATATCAGAAATCATAATATATAAGAAAAAGAAATGAATAGTATAATAAAAATAAATTCCCAGACAAAGTTTATGAGACAAATAATCCTCCAAATATACTACTGAGTTCTTTCTGTGTTGGTCACCTACTGCTGGCCATGCAGCCTGCCCTTAAATGTGGTTTGTATATCCAGTGAGATATTGGGGAAAACTAATTTTTCCTTTGCAGTGGTTGTCAGTGTGAGATAGCTTCTGATTATGGATAGGGGTTTGTGTCCACTTCTCCTCTTAGTTCTAGGACCACATGTGGCAGAGACCTTTGCTGGTCCTGTGAATTCATGAGCATATCCCTCCTTTACAGCCTACAAGGCCTTATTTCCTTGGTGTCATCCATCACCATTCACTCCTACGAATCTTCTGCCTCCTCTTCCATAGAGTTCCCTGAATGAAGAATTGTTGAACACAATGCTTTTTTATTCCCCAAGGGACAGCACACAAGAACTGTGCATTATTTCCAGCTTTCCTTTCTACTACAATGACATTAGTAAAATGGGGAATATTATTTGAATAGGGCAAGAAATGTGAAACATGGAACCACCCTATTTGCCTTGTTAAATATCAACCTCTAGATAATGAGCCTCACTTATGTCTTCTCTATATGAAATTTTTATTTGGTTTTCTTATTTTTCTACATAACTTCGAAGTATGACAAATTTGTAAGCAGTTGCAAGAAAAAGATATCTTTACATTGTTCTGATCTTAATGAAAATCCATTGAGTTTCTGAAAATGAAATGTTTTTAAGATAGTTTTGTGTTCACTCTCCATCATGTTTTTCCCTTAATTCTTAGTTTGATTGAGTTATCACAAACAGGTAACAGGTTTCATAAAATTCTAAATTCTTTGAGATGTTCAGGTCCACTATTTTTAGCTAAAAATAATTTTCTTTGGAAAGAGAACACATGTTCTATTTGGAGGAATTTTTCTCTGGATAGTCTGAAGACATTTTTAGAAATTCTGTTTGGGGACATTTTTCCTTGTTTAGAAAGAGACTCAAAGCTTATGACTCATCAAAGCAGGACTACTTAGTCTGGGTGATTCAAAGTTTACTGCGTTAACTGTTTAATGATTTCTTGACCACACTTTCAAAAACTTTCTCTGGCTTTTTTTTTTTTTTTTTTTTTTTTTTTTTGCAGAGGTGTGGATCCAAAGGAGATACATGAGAATACTTCCATTTTGAAATAATTAAGTGTAGCTTTATATTATGACAATTATGCTAATAGAAGACTGGTTCATTTAATGAAAGTTCTCCTTCATTGATTTTCAGACAAACAATAACTAATACACTGACATTAATAGCAATATTACCGAGGTGACAAGTGGCTTAAGTATTAATGTTCTTATATGTTGTCGTGACATATCCTACAGCAAAGCAGAGCATCTCAGTACATGCTGAGACACCTACTTCTAACCATGTTACTGAAAGACTCAGACTCATGGTAGAAAGTATTTTTCTGCCACATATTTTTGGTTAGACCTCTTATTACAGGGAATAAGAATGATATTTTCAAAACAATCAAAGATACTTGTATGGGATATATATATATATATATATAT
>CABHPH010163083.1:32207-53315 GCA_902168325.1 Peromyscus nudipes
ATAATATATAAGAAAAAGAAATGAATAGTATAATAAAAATAAATTCCCAGACAAAGTTTATGAGACAAATAATCCTCCAAATATACTACTGAGTTCTTTCTGTGTTGGTCACCTACTGCTGGCCATGCAGCCTGCCCTTAAATGTGGTTTGTATATCCAGTGAGATATTGGGGAAAACTAATTTTTCCTTTGCAGTGGTTGTCAGTGTGAGATAGCTTCTGATTATGGATAGGGGTTTGTGTCCACTTCTCCTCTTAGTTCTAGGGCCACATGTGGCAGAGACCTTTGCTGGTCCTGTGAATTCATGAGCATATCCCTCCTTTACAGCCTACAAGGCCTTATTTCCTTGGTGTCATCCATCACCATTCACTCCTACGAATCTTCTGCCTCCTCTTCCATAGAGTTCCCTGAATGAAGAATTGTTGAACACAATGCTTTTTTATTCCCCAAGGGACAGCACACAAGAACTGTGCATTATTTCCAGCTTTCCTTTCTACTACAATGACATTAGTAAAATGGGGAATATTATTTGAATAGGGCAAGAAATGTGAAACATGGAACCACCCTATTTGCCTCGTTAAATATCAACCTCTAGATAATGAGCCTCACTTATGTCTTCTCTATATGAAATTTTTATTTGGTTTTCTTATTTTTCTACATAACTTCGAAGTATGACAAATTTGTAAGCAGTTGCAAGAAAAAGATATCTTTACATTGTTCTGATCTTAATGAAAATCCATTGAGTTTCTGAAAATGAAATGTTTTTAAGATAGTTTTGTGTTCACTCTCCATCATGTTTTTCCCTTAATTCTTAGTTTGATTGAGTTATCACAAACAGGTAACAGGTTTCATAAAATTCTAAATTCTTTGAGATGTTCAGGTCCACTATTTTCAGCTAAAAATAATTTTCTTTGGAAAGAGAACACATGTTCTATTTGGAGGAATTTTTCTCTGGATAGTCTGAAGACATTTTTAGAAATTCTGTTTGGGGACATTTTTCCTTGTTTAGAAAGAGACTCAAAGCTTATGACTCATCAAAGCAGGACTACTTAGTCTGGGTGATTCAAAGTTTACTGCGTTAACTGTTTAATGATTTCTTGACCACACTTTCAAAAACTTTCTCTGGCTTTTTTTTTTTTTTTTTTTTTTTTTTTTTGCAGAGGTGTGGATCCAAAGGAGATACATGAGAATACTTCCATTTTGAAATAATTAAGTGTAGCTTTATATTATGACAATTATGCTAATAGAAGACTGGTTCATTTAATGAAAGTTCTCCTTCATTGATTTTCAGACAAACAATAACTAATACACTGACATTAATAGCAATATTACCGAGGTGACAAGTGGCTTAAGTATTAATGTTCTTATATGTTGTCGTGACATATCCTACAGCAAAGCAGAGCATCTCAGTACATGCTGAGACACCTACTTCTAACCATGTTACTGAAAGACTCAGACTCATGGTAGAAAGTATTTTTCTGCCACATATTTTTGGTTAGACCTCTTATTACAGGGAATAAGAATGATATTTTCAAAACAATCAAAGATACTTGTATGGGATATATATATATATATATATATTCAGAGGAAGTATTTTCCCTTAATATAAAACTAAATTTTGCGTATTTTCTAAGGTGTATTTAGAAATTACTTTACATTTTGATATTCATAAAAACAAAAACTAAACTCATTTCAGCCCTTGAAAGCATTAATTAGGATATTTTATCAAATAAATACACGCCATTAGTTTTGATAGTGTGTTTTACATTTGAATACAGAGGATATATTAACACAAACTGATGTATTTTATTTTATTCAATGCTTTATATTTCTATGGGATGTCTGGATGTCATAATAGTTCTATGCTTATTCTTCTTATTTTTGTGGAGATTAGTCCATACTACAATACATAATATTTACATGTATCATATTCCCACTAACAGTATACATAAGAATCCTTCCTCTTTGTCTATATATTTTTAAACACTTGTCTTTATATCTCTTTGCAGGTGAAATGGCTCCTCACTGTGCTTTTATTTGTAATCCCTCAATGTTCAGTGTTATTGACCAACTTCATACACACACACACACACACACACACACACACACGTATGTCTGTATGCATGTTTGTCATTTGGGTGTCTTCTTTAGAGAAATGTTTGTTCAGATTTTCCATGTCAAAATTGGCCTTCAAAGGAATATCAATTTTTGAAGTTCCATTTATCAGTGATACTTATTTCTTTTTCTGTTCTTGGCTTTGCAAAAATATTCTCAAATTCTGCACGTCACCACTTGGCACTATTGCTTAATTTTATATACTGAATCTCTTGGATGTCTCATTTTTTCCTATTTGATTCATTTGCCTGTGAATTTGGGGTTTTAATAAAAATTATTGCTCAAGCTAATATCCTGAACATTTTCCCCATGTTTTCCAGGTGGTCTTCTATTCATTTTGAATTCAGGTTTGCAAGGAATGGGAGAAGGAGGAGTAAGATTTTATTCTTTTGTTGGGTATCCAGTTTGCAGAGGACTATTTACGGAAGAGTTTTTTGTTTTTTTGTCTTTATTACTGTTTTCTTGGCTCTGTTTTCAAATCACATGAATAGTTGAATGTAATGTGGTTTTTGTTTCTGTATTTATTCTGCAAGTTTTATGTAAATATCATATTACCTGATTTACTACAGCTTTTAGAAACCTAAAAATTCATATTATATATTACACTGACTCAATAATATTTACAATGAATATATAATACATTTCAGTTATATAAATTTTTATCTGAAAATTATTAGGGCTCTTAGATTATGGATGAGAATATGGCAGAAAAGCAAAGTGACTGCATATTACCTCCTAGGTTTTTGGTTCCAGCCTCAGAAATATAAAAAATAAGCATTAAACAAAGAAATAAATTAATAAATTAATGAATGCATTCCTATATATTCAATGAATATAGTAATATATGAAAATTTTTCATCTAAGTATATGGGTTTATTGAAATTAGTTATAGTCTAACTTAAAGTTTTCAATGATAAGATTGTTTCCTGATTTGTTTAATATATTATTCAAATGTTATCATTGAATAGCACATATTATTTAATACCTTTTGAACAGAGATTTATTGAATAATGATTTATGTGTATCTATATATCTATTTTCATAAAAATTTGTATCTATGTTTAGATATATATATATATACACATATCACAAAGAACATTTAATCTTTATAAATAGATATGGAGAAATTATAGTTTGATATACTTATTTAACATATTTCATATAATAATATTCTGTTTTTATGTTATTCAGATATAAATAAAGCATGAATTAAATATTAATAAATATATTAGATGGAATAAGACTCATTCTAAATTTTTATTATGACCCTTAAAATTATATATCTCATATTCTTTTTAGCTAAGAATTATCTTTTTTACATAAATACAACATTTTAAAGCTGAACAAGATAATTTCAATTCTGAATAAAATTTGCATAAAGAAAATTGCAGACACTTTTAAATTAAGGAAGAAAACATTTTAGATATTAATTAATAACTAAATAAAATAATATGCAAATTGGCTGTTGAGTATGTACAATATATTTGGAAAATTTATTCAGCAGTTTTCAATTATTTCATGTAAACCAGTTTTGTAATAATACCATAAAGCATATATAATTATCTGTCCCTCTTTTTTGAAGTTGTTTCTTTTTGACTAAATAAAATATGAGAACTAAATGTGCAACATTTTCAGAGAATTTAACTGTTCCTCCATTAGTGGTCATGTATCACTTGTGCCACAGAGGTGCCGTGAACCTAACTCCATTTTAATTTGCTTATATTTTATTTTTAATATGTTTTTAATTGGAATATATTTATATCACTTTCCTTCTTTCTTTCATCCCTCTAAACCCCTCCTAGGTAATCTCTCTCAAACTTTTCCATACCTCCAATACTCCCAAGTTTATAACCTTTTTTTCTTTTATTATTATTGTTACAAATGTGTATGCATACACAAATATATGTAAATACAACTTAATTACTCTATTTTTTATTTGTGTGTATATTGTTTCATGATTCTGCATTGGACAACCAGTAAGTGGTCTTATCCCACACAGACGCTCATTTATTTTAACCAAGTGGTCATAATTGCCTGTCGTTATTAGTCTAGGAGCGGGTCCAATAAAATTTCCCCCTTCCACATTCTCACATTCATTTGTACTGTCATTTTTCTGGGCTTGTTTATGAAGCCATTTCTAGAGGAGTCTCTTTTAGAGCAGAATTCCTGGCATACTGACTCTAAAATCTTTCCACACACCTTCCTTTATTTTTCTCTTAACCATAGATGCAGAAGCTGTGTTGTACGTGTGTCCATTAGGGCTAGCTCCCCATGATCTCTATATCTTTTACATTGTGTCCCTTTATGGATTTCTGTGATGATCTCCATTAAGAGTAATGATAGAATTCATTGATAAGGGTGGTTGCTATACTTGTCTGTGGGTATAAAGATAAGCAAGATTTAGAATGTAATAAAGAATTATGCTGGTCAACAAAGCAGCTTGTAGTAGATTCTTTTCTAATATCTATGACCTCACTATTCCCTTGCAGCTAGTTAGGTTCCAGTACCAGACATGATTTCCCTCTCATTGAAAGTCTTTAAGCCCAATTAAATGGCTTTTGCTTATCAGTGACAGGTGAGTGACACTTACTGCAGTTTTATACATATCTTTCCATGTTGGTTGGTCATTGTCATGGTTATATAGGCTGCATCTTCATAGGATTGTTTGCTTTTCTCCTTTGGAAGCTTGCATAGTATTTTCTAAACCACAATAAAGAGGCTCTTGGGTCATATCCCATTCAAATAATGTGCATACTAAATGCATGGTGTTTCAGTGATAGGAGCACACCCTCAAATCCCTAAAGTTCATCAAGGTCTATATCAATAATCCATATTGTTTTAGGAGATATATGAACTACATCAACCAACCACAAAAATGAAGTTACCTGTGGCTGGTACTACAACATTTGTAAGTCTACCATTCTTGTTAGGAGCACTGTTAGCTCAAGTGGCTTAATTTTCTTTATGATATACATATACATAAGATATATACATATACACAAATATATAATATATACATACACACACACATATATATACACTGTTACTTATATCTACTTTTACTTAAATTCATGTATAATTTTAGTTAAATATAAAATAATAAGATTCTATGAATCTTTAACAAACCATTTTGGTGTTTTATGCCCATTGAACTCTCTTCTGTGTTGAGTTCCTTTCCATTTCTCTAGTGGGAGCATACTCTCTGTTATGCTTTATCCCATTTCATATAACCTGAATCCTAGTATAGCTCTCCCCAAGAAGCCTATATTGTTTCCCTTAAGCCTTCCTAGTTTCTGTAGTTAATCCATGTTGTATACCCACATTTAGGATTTTGAGTTAGGGACTACAAAGGAGAAAGAATATACAATGTTTTTCTTTCTTACCCTGAGCTATTTCACTCAATATAATGTCTTTACCTGTAGATATGATGATTTCATTTTCTTTGCAGTGAAATAGTATATATGTAGCACATTTTCATCATTCATTCATTTGTTGAAGAACATTTATATAGTCAGAAGTTTGCCTGTGTCCTCCCTGATCACGTAGCCACTGGGACCCAAGTAAACACACAGAGGCTTATATTGTTTACAAATTGCATAGTCTGTGGCAGGCCTCTTGCTAGCAAGCTCTTATAACTTGACCCATTCCTACTCATCTATAAGTTGCCACGTGGCTGTGACTTACCAGTATTTTCATATCTTGCGTCTCCTGGCAGTGTTATCTGCTCTGCTTCTCCCTTTCTTCTTGCTGTCTCACTCTTTGAATTTCCTGCCTGGCTATAACCTGACTTTCCATAGGCCAGAGCAGCTTCTTTATTAACCAATCATAGCAATGCAAAATTCCCAGCATACAGAAAGACATCCCACAGCACTAGTACCTTTTTTCCAAAGCAATGTATTTTAAACATAAATTTTGAAGTCAAGATATATAATATGCTTAATTCCTCATCCTTTACACTCAGATGTCTTTTTGCAGTTAAAAATTCTAAAGATTGGATTATGGATATTTGTCTTTGTTTAGAGATTAGTTACTAATTGTTATTGGTCATGGTCAATATCTTTCTTAAGAAAAAAGGGGGATAGGCTATATATATATATATATATATATATATATATATATATATATGTTAGGATGAACGGGTAGATTATTGAATCTCATTTTAAAGAGCAACAACTTGTGCAAAATGTTTTACATTGCCATTGATTTTAATTTATTGATACAAATTTGAAGTTAATTTTGTTATACTGTATGTCTATTTCTAATCTTGTTTAAGGTATTATGTTTATATAGCTCATTTGAAATTGTAATATGTAACTAAAGAATACATACTAATAATTATTCATCCATGATAATCAAATTATAGTCATGTTAGTTAAGTTTTCTAGGTATACACAGATATATTTCAGTTAGATAGGTAATCTTCAAACACTTCAAATACCTGCAGAATATGGAATTTAAGATATCTTAAAAACATAGACTTTCTGAACAATGAGAAATGTCTACCCCTGGCAGCACTGATTTACTTCAGAGAGGAGAATGGGAGTCAGAGATACTCCATATGGACTATATGTTTTTCTTGGCAGAACTGACCATTTGGGCAAGAAACTGTTCTTGCCTGGACTGCTTGACAAAATGTTGTATAGACTGGACATGCAGGACTCATAGGAAAGTGACCACTGAACTTTGCAAGACCAGATTGTACTTCAGGTTTCTGCATTGTATAGGAGACTGCCAAATATTCTACAGGACACATGGAGAAGTGACTAAAAAAACTCTAGGCCTATAGTCTAAAGATAGATGCCCCAATATTTCAGAGAAACTTTGGGTGATTGTCCAGGCAGCCAGTTGTCTCTGTCATTCTTGATTTTTGGAAGTTGCTTACAATGTTTTCCCTGTTTACTTAGGTGATATTATATCCTTCTGGGGTCTTTGATGTAGTTGAAGACTAGATAGTTATAATTATATTTTCCTCGGTTATGATAAAAGATAAATTAGATATGAAACTTTAGACTCACAAATATAAGATAGATGATAAAATATTTTCCTTAATTTTGCCAAATACAAATAGACTAGATATTCTAACTGTAATTCTTTCTTGATAACTGTTCGATTACATGTAATTTTACTATGTTAAAGTTAAAAACTTCTTTTTTGATTAGATAGAAAAGGGGAAGTGCTGTGGGATGTCTTTCTGTTTGCTGGAAATATGTGCTGCTATGATTGGTTAATAGAGAAGCTGTTCTGGCCTATGGCAAGTCAGAGTATAGCTAGGTAGGAAATTCAAAGAATGAGAGAGGAAGAAACAAGAGAGAGGCAGAGCAGACACCAGCACCACCAGGAGAAGCAAGATATGAAAATATTGGTAGGTGACAGCCACATGGCAACTTATAGATGAGTAGTAATGGGTCAAGTTATAAGAGCTAGCTAACAAGAAGCTGGCCATAATCCATGCAATTAGTAATTAGTATTAAGCCTCTGAATGATTATTTTATAAGTGGCTGTGGAACCTTGGGGCCGGGTGAGACCAGAGAAACTTTTCAACTGCACATTTAATTAGTTTCCATTTCCTCGCTGCTGTGAACAGGGCAGTGCTGTGGGATGGTCTGTATGTCAAACATGTTGCTTATTGGTCAATAAATAAAACACTGATTGGACAGTGGTCAGGCAGGAAGAAATATAGGCGGGACAAGGAGGAGAGAATTCTGGGAAGTGGAAGGCTGGGGAGTCACTGCCAGCCACCATCAGGACAAGCAGCATGTGAAGATGCCAGTAAGCCACAAGCCATGTGGCAAGGTATAGATTTATAGAAATGGATTAATTTAAGCTACAAGAACAGTTAGCAAGAAGCCTGCCACGGCCATACAGTTTGTAAGCAATATAAGTCTCTGTGTTTACTTGGTTGGGTCTGAGCGGCTGTGGGACTGGCAGGTGAGAGAGATTTGTCCTGACTGTGGACCAGGCAGGAAAACTCTAGCTACAGGGCAGCTATGTACGTTGTTGAGAAAGTATTTGTGGAGTAGGATATCAAGTCCTTTGGGCATATATCAGGGAGTGGTATAGCTAAGTCAAGTGTACTTTATTCGTTTAATATTCTAATGTCCTTTCTCATCATGGTAACTGGTCTTCCCGCTAGTCATTTTCATCTAAAAATACTTGAGTTTTAACTTTCATATTCTGAGGGAAAAATGTTATACCTTTTACCTTCAATGAATATTCAGAATTTGAATCTTTAAAAATCTGAATTAAACTGTTGAAATTTAAGTCTTCTTAACACTTTAATAACCTTGATAATGAGATTATGTTTATAGTGAATGAAACCAAAACATGAATTTATAATAATTTTCTGTTCAATTTTTTATCATGGCATAACATATTATGCACACATACCTGCACGCGCACACACACACACACACACACACACACACACACACACACACACACAAATATTTAATCCATGATTTAAAAAAAGAAATGATAATGTAATAAAAATTTTACATATACACTTCTAAATTGGTAAAAATTTTAAAATTATTATTTCTGTTTTGCATACCATTTTAATTCATGTGGTACCCAATGGCAATTGATATATCTATGACACAAGCCTGACATCCAAGGCTGAGGGTATATCTCAGAAAAGACTGTAAAGAGTATATGGAGCAGAGAATCAGGAGGTTGTTTGTGAGACCTCTGTCTTCTGTCAATGATACGGAAGCTGAATCCATTTCATCACAGCAATATGATTGAATACGATGACCTGAAAAATGACAACACCAGTTAACATGGTAAAGCTGATGAGGAAAAACTCTCAGGGACCCAATCATAGATGGAGAGCTGCAGGGAATTAATGACTGCTGACATCACTATAATTAGTTTTCTCTAGAATTTTCCCTTAATAAAAGATTATCTAATCCAACTCCACGTAGTCAATCTTGAACACATATACATACAAGCAACACTAAAATGAACACAGAAGATTGTGAGTATATGTGTGTGTGTGTGTGTGTGTGCGTGTGTGTGTGCGTGTGTGTGTGTGTGTGTGTGTGTTTATGAAAACACTAATAGAAGAAGAGGTCATGAATTTGAGAGGGATTAGGTGCTAGGAGAGAAAGGGGTCAAACTGGTATAAATACAATATGCAAAGTAAGAAATACTCAAAAAATTCATAAAATATAAGCATGAATTGTGGTAAAATTGCTAAGTAAATTTGTAAATTATTGATATTAATCTCTTACTACCATGTTTTTATTTAATTCCCTTTATTCTGTAATTAGATTAATGTGTTCAGTATTATGGCGTACACTGTCTCAACAGCATTTCATATATCTGAAGTCTGGCAGGTAAGATTTGCCCACGTAGTTTCCATAATATTTTCTCACCATTATCATCAATTATTGCATCTATTGCCCATTGGCTGTGTTCATGTTTGCGAATGGTTCATTTTATACTTCCATAACTTCATAAAACCACCAAGTTGCTCTGTTTCCTTTCATTCATTCAAAACTGATTTTTAACAAATATATTAACAGGATCTGCTTTAGGCACTATTGATAAGTAGAAATTTGATAAATTTTAACCCATAGTTGTTAACATTTCACTTCAAAACTCCAACATATACAGATATATATTGCTGTGTGTGTGTGTGTGCACACGTGTGTGTGTGCGTGTGCGTGCGTGCGTGTGTGTGTGTGTGTGTGTGTGCATGACTGTATATAGGAGCCTAGGATTAAAATGTGACTTACTTTCTTGGCTTGCCCTTTACTTGAGATGAGAATGATGATGATGGATTGAGTGATTATTTAATTGAATAATTTCTGCTTATTTCATTTCCTTGAATATATATACTTATTTTCAAATCCCCAGTATAATATACACTGGAGTTCTGTTCAAGCTTAAGCATTATATAGAATACATGTTATGTACAAAAGAACTATATAATTTCCTGGCTCCTTTGTAAACTGATCTCTTTGAGATGCACTTAATTATGGGATGTTTTCTGGTCTCATTTGGATTTGCTCCTGTGATGTATATTGTTTGGTAGCTAAAGCATGAATTTAAGGAGTGGAAAACCCTCATTCATATTTATCATTATTGACAGTTGCTGTTGGCAGGGTTTCTCTTTCTATGACTTATCATTGTTTAAGAATATGCTCTTTACTTTTATCTAGGTGTGTTGCAGTCTTATTTCCTACCAGAATATTTCCTACTAAAAATGTTTCAGATATTTGAGTTTGTTTGATATTTGTATATCACTTCTACATTCTAAATTATAAGCAGTTAATATGTTATCCCAGAAACAAAAAAAATTGAAATGGTCTTCAGCTCTATTAGGGAGGAAGAGTGAGGTTACATTACAAGTCAGCCTGTAGGCTTTATAGAACTGATGAATATTTCCTGAAATTATTCATAACTATAAAATAAGGGATCATTGCAAAATGAAGGAAAATGAATCTGTGTTAAAATTATAGAAATATAGATAAAAACAGATAATATAATTTTTATAATACAAATATCATAAGGTAATTTACAAAAAATTTAGTCAAAAAATTCTAAAGCAATATAAATACATTAATAAATAAAGATAAACCAGACAGTGCATGCTGAATTATCCATCGGCAAGTTATGAATCCATAAGCATTATACTGGAGAAACTGAGGAAATGTTGACTTATTATACAGTGTTGATGAGGATTCAAGCTGGAACAGTTATTTTGTACATACATTACAAATAAAGGAAGAAGGAAGTAACATTGAATTAATTTCTACTGCTGTCTCCCTCTTGGCATGATGCTCTGTATATCTCATTTTTGTCCTGAATGCATTTAATGTAGTCCCTTGTGACTTCTATATGAAATATAACATCAGAATGACATCAATTCTGAATGTTAATTGCAAAAGCTGCTCCCTCTTTTGACCCTTGCTAACTCTGATGAAGATTACTGCCTTTTGTGAACTTCTTTCAGGCATTAACTGGGGCTCCATCTAAGAAATTTGAACTTCTAATATAATTTCCTCCCGCAGAGCAACAGATCATATCAAAAAGTACATGAGTAGGCTTCAGAGCTGATTGACTCTCAGTTGTGACTAGGTAGAGGCAGCCTTACCAATGGTCTAGCGCCATCATAAGCCCACATTCAGCTTTTCTGGAGAAATTAAAATAGAATATTAATTCACTCAAACAACTAATTAAGAGAAATTACTTCATATTGATTGGTAATTAAAAGCAAGCAAAAAAAACAATAACTAAAATGTTCTTGACTTTAGATTGAGCAATTCCAGTTCTTAACATACAGAGTTAACAGTATTGTATGTCTGGTAAACTTGGAAGTCAGTTAAAATATATATACTTTAATATAAGACCTACTATATATATAAATATCTAAGTATATATCATATTTAAATACAAAAATATGAGTAAAACTAATAAATTGTAGAAATTACATCTGTGTAAAATGTTATTCTTAAATACTAAAGATTCAAAGTATCTTATAATATATATATCTTATACTATATCTTACTTTATAATGTTAGTGTATCTTATCATTTTGAATAAAACAATTTTATTAATTGAGAAACTCACCCCCACAAATGTTAAAAGGTAATTCTTTTTGATATAAGTGATAAAAGTATTGGGATCTGTATTCGATTTGAACAGCTCACAGGACTAAATCATATACAGATCTTGTTTATTACAGTAATACAATGATGACAAGAATATGAGCTAACATAATACACAAATAATTTCCAAGACATTAAGCAAACAAATCATTTATATAGAGTAATGTAAACAAATCATTTATACATCTATTGCACATTGTGCATCTTTAACTATGCCTCAGAGATATCTAGTAAGTAGTTCCAAGCAAAATAAATCTATCATATTATGTTAGGGTTGGAAAAAAACACTTTAAAATGACATATAAGCCACTAAAACTATAAAAACACATTATTCAGCCATGTAAACCTGACATGTAAGAATATTAATATTATTATGATAATTAGAGAGGAACATAATATTCAAACATTTGTCACTTGATACACAATAAATTACATTAAGGATGGGGATTCCTACAATTTTATGAATTTATTGTGGTAGACATAGATAAACTTTCCATGCTATATTCATTATTAAGCTATTGTGCATTTGTTATTGGGCTGTGCATTCCTAGGTTACAGCAGAAAGTTATCAAAATAATCATGAAGTCTGCACATATTTTGTCACAGTTACACAGACACACAGATAACAAAAAACAGCGACAGCGCCAAACATACCAGACACCACACATACTTTAGTTTACATACACTTTTTCTGGTTAAACAAGAAAAATCCAATCTGACTCCAAGATATTGATTATGACCACTTAAAAAATGATCTGATTTGTGCACTTTAGCATGGAGTCAGAAATGGTTACTATAACTATACAAATCCCCAAACCTTTCTAACGCTCTACCTAAGTTTTTTTCTCAAAATTCAATTTCTTCCACTTTAGTAAGCACAGCTACAGAATAGAATTAACTCCAAATAGGCTATCATATTTATTTAGTGTAAAATATTTTCTATTCGAAGTTAGAATGTTTACAGTCAATTATCAGTTTAGGAAAAACTAATTCAATATTTTGCAATCAGGCTATGCACTGATCTACATTATTCCACATTTTATAGAACAATGGATTTTAGGCTTTTAATTTCCCTAGAATTCTAGCGCTGATACATTTTTTGAAAGTGTCTCCTGGTGAATGCACCAGGCTCTGCTGACTCCCCATAGGAGACCTTGCCTTGGAGAATGTGGTAATAGGGGGTGGGTTGGAGGGGAAGGCTGGGGAGTGGGAAGAGGGAGGAAAGGAGAATCTGTGTTTGATATGTAAAATGGATAGAAAATCTCTTAATTAAAAAAAAAAGAAAGTGACTCCTGCTTCTAAGAGACTGAAGTTCTTCCAGGCTTTGTTACAAAATATTATTTACTTAACCTGATATCCTACTGTGTATTCAGCCTGTTTAAATTATCCCACACTTAAGAAAGCAATGTGATGAAACTTACTATGCTTTGGACTTTTTGTATACTCAGCTTTTAAAACCTAAGATAAGTATATTGCTTTAACCTTGAATGATACACTACTCCATGTGCCTGATCCAGAATACTATGTGAGGGTTTTTTTTGTGTGTGTGTGTGTGTGTGTATGTTTGTGTGTGTGTGTGTGTAAGAGAAAGAGAGAGACAGACAGAGACAGAGACAGAGAGAGACAAAAGACAGAGAAAAGAGAGACAGGGTGAGTTGTGGGAATCATTTAGTGAAACTAATCAACATGTTGAAAAAGCAACATTAAACAAACAAATCTCCTATAAATGTTGGAAGCAAACTGTGTATATAGATTCATAACAATGTCTGTTTGTGGTTTTGAGT
The DNA here is from genome assembly GCA_902168325.1 of Peromyscus nudipes. Taxonomy (NCBI): domain Eukaryota; kingdom Metazoa; phylum Chordata; class Mammalia; order Rodentia; family Cricetidae; genus Peromyscus; species Peromyscus nudipes. Next base: position 45,721 of record CABHPH010163083.1, read on the forward strand.
GCTGTTATGATCACTCAGGTAACTATTTCACTGTAAAAAGAATTCATAATTTTCTCTACCATGGTTTGTTTGCTTTTCAATAAATACTGAGCACAGCTCATTGTTAGAGATAGGCAACAAAGGCTGATCACACACACACACACACACACACACACACATACACACACACAAAATCCAAGGCAATATCCACAGACTACAAAGAGGTGAAAAGCACAGGGAGAGGAGAGGAAAACCCGAATTTATGTTCAGTCTTTCTCATACCATTCCTGGAAGTTTCTACTTTTATTCTTTAATGTGGCACTGATGCTTTGGGTGCCCTTCTCTATGGTTTCTTCGCTGTGTCATTGATACACCAGGAGGCCGTACTTTAAAGCAATTTTTCACTCCATTTGGAGGGAGAAGTATCATCATAGACTCTGATAGGACCCAGGGGTGACACCGTCTGTCAGGTCCCAACCCATCCATCACATATCCATAAATGAAGTATTCATTTTCTGATATGGGATATGAGAATTAATATAGTAATTAATATTGGAATAAAAGGGTCATCATTCACCTCAACCAGGTTACTAAGGTGGAATAAATATATGACAAAATTTTACTATGTAACAAATTGTTATTTTTATTTAAAAACTTTTGACATTGTAGGAAGACACATACTAGGCTGTGCTTCCGGCATAGCTTGATAACACAGTATGGAATGAAGGAAACAAAACATTTGCTGGCCAGACAGGATGAGAACAATTCAGAAGATTAAAGTAGCATAATGTATGGCCTACACAGGGTTAACGACTTCAGTTTTGAAATGCCTCTTCATAAATTTCCAGCACTCTTTCCCTGTGTTTAGATTTTTATTCTAGGTGTCATCTCTTACCTCCAGACTTAGCTTGTGAATTGCTGTTTTCAATAGAACGCAACATCAGTAGTTTCATGTAAAGCATCTGCAAAACTGGCTTCTCACCTAAGTTTGGATCATCCCTATGAGAAGAGCATGCCTGGGCACGAGGGTGACAGCTAGAAGGAGAATGAGTGAGATCCAGAGCAGACAAACACCAGCTGAGGGATGTCCAGGAATCTCAGACTAGAACATTTTAGATAATTATGATGCAGCCAGTGACTTGCCAAGCCTTGCCAACCCAACCAGTGCCCAAAGGAGACCAGCCAAACTTCTGCTCTCACATAGTGTCAGAACACAGTCCAAGAAAGGAGTCTCGTGAGATCTCTGAGGGCTTGTGAGAAAACTTGAAGCAAACAAGACAAGTATCTTGTGACCTCAGTTTCCTCAAAAGCACAGAATTGTTCTCGGAATGTGCTTCTGTGCCTTTCCCAGGTGTAGCAGATGGGAGTGAGTTCACTTTAGATTATTCATTGCAATTGTTTATTGTTATTTGTTTATATGCCTCTATGGAAAAGCATGCTCTTCGACTAGAGCAATAACAATATGTGAAGTTTGTTAACAATAAGGAGAGTTTGATGTGAAGCCAATAAGCTAAGGGGTGGCATATAACCCATGATATTTAAAGGATACAGGATAAATATATAATATTTAAGTAGTAATTAACATATTCATAAGCATTCCACACTGGGTATAAAGAAAGGATTTTAATTTTTAATTTTCTTTTTTCAAAAGGCATTCAAAAATAGAAAATATGAATACATAAAATTATATTAGTAAATGACAAAAGGTAAATAATTTTTAAAAGCTGACATGTCTGGAGAAATGCCTCAGCACGTAAGACTGCTTGCTGTTCTCACAGGGAATCAGAGTTCAGAGATGCTAGCACCAGTGTTACTCAGATCACAACACCTGGAATTCCAGCTTCAGGAGACCTGCAGCCCTCTTCTGGTTTCTACAGGCAACCACACACGTGCTCATATACCTACACATAGCCACACAAATATACACATAATTTAAAAATAAAATAAATACTTTTAAAAATATGTGACAGACTTTGGGTAAAACCACACAATAAATATGTAGCATGGGTCACTAGAACCCAGAGAATGTAGAAAAATATATATATATATATTTATTTATAATAATTTATATAATTATATAATAATTTATATAATTATTTTCTGAAAATTTCTATTTTCTGAAAATTTCCAATGAAAATTAAATAGGAGAAAAACATTAAATGTAAAATCATTCATATTGTAAAGATATGTTAAACTAATATTTAAATATCATAAATCACTAACATAGAACTCCTGAGATAAAATTCTAACCCAGTAAAATTAATATTCCTCTGAGTATGCAGAAAGAAATTAAGAGTAGTTAAAACAGTCTTTTGTTTCCATAGATTGATGCTAGGTGGTTCTCTTGAGCCTGAAGCTTTTCTCTTGCTTTAGACTCAATTAATCAGTTTTTTGATGGATACCCCATTAAACACATAGCTTAAATTTCCTGTAAAGATTCTCATTTCTTAATAGCCCTTGTGCAGATGTAAATTCAAAGTCTATAGCTACTAGAGTACACTATCTTTGTAACTTACTTTTCTCTTGCTGTGATAAAACACCACCAATGAGGCAGCTAAGGGAAGAAAGGTTTGCTTTCAATTGCAGTTCAGAGGGCTCCACAATGTTAGGAACAACATGCCAGTAGGTGCCCATTGTGACGGCAGGAACAGGGAGCTGAGAGCTCACATACTGATTGGAAAGCACAAAATAGAGAGAACAAGCTGTAAAAAGGTTCAAGCCTTAAGTTTTCTTTTATTTTAACATTATTTATTTTACTTTTGGTGATTATAATATAATGATGTCATTTCCCACTTCACGCTCCTCCTTCCAAGACTTCCTATATAAGCCTCCTTGCTCTTTCTCAAATTAATACCTACTCTTTCCATTATTCCTATATAAATATATATAAATTTATAAATTCCTATATAAATATATATAAATATAAATAAATATATAAATATATAGGAATATATAAACATATAGGGATATATTCCTATATAAATATATAAGTATATTTATAGGCATGTATATTCCTAAATACATTAATATAACTTTCTTAGTCTGTGTGTTTTCAGGGCAAGCCATTTGGTATTATACAACCAGTTTATGGGTGGTTTCCTGGGGAGGACTATTTCTCATACTCTCCGTATTTCTTAGTTGCTTGTAGTTAAATAACTGTAGTTAAATAACTGAAGCACCTAAGTTTTCAAGACCCACTGTCAGTGACATACTTCCTCCAACAAGTCCATATCCCCTATACCTTCCTGCCTAAACAACATCAAAAACTCAGGATTAACTGCTTAAACATCAGAATCTATAGGTGATAGTCTCATTAAAACTATTACATTTCACGACATGATCAACATAGGCTCGTTGATGTATCATAATGCAAAATGCATTTAGTCCAACTTAAAAAGTCCCCATATTCTCACACTTTATAAACTTCAAAGTCCAAAGTTTATTCTGAGACTCAATAGTATCTCTTAATTCTAACATCATGTAAAATTAAAAGGAAAATTACACTTTTAACTCAGTTAAGGTTTTTATTGCTGTGAAGGTACACCATGAACACGACAACTCTTATGAAGAAAACATTTAATTGGGGTGGGTCGTTTACAGTTTCAGCGGTTCAGTCCATTGTCAGCATATGGGGAGCATGGTGGCATGCAGGCAGATGTGATGCTGACTACATCTGGATCAGAAGGCAACAGGAAACTGAGTGAAAGTCACAGAGGGAAGCTTGAGCAAAAGAGATCTCAAAGCCCACTCCCACAGTGACACACTTTATTCAACAAGGCCACAGCTCCTAATACTGCCACTCTCTTTAGGGAGAATTTACTTTCAAATCACCACACATTTCCAGCACATAATGTCACAGAATATACATTACCATTCCAAACCTGAAGATTGGCATTGCAATGAGAAAATACTATACCAAAGCCACATAAGAATCCAGCAGGGCAAGCACCAAGTACTAGAGCTCTGTTTCTGATATTGGGACTATATTACAAAGGGCTTAGAAGCTTTTAGCTCTACAGCTGACATCATGCCTACAACATACATCTCTCCCTTGGACTAGTTCCACTCCTTCTTTGCATCCATCCTTGGCAAATATTCAACAACACTGGAATCTCCTGTATCTTTGGATTTTTTTTTTTGAAACCCAGGATTCACATGCACAGCTTCACGAAGTGGCTTCTTATGACCTCTTATGCCTCTCAGGGATTTTACGGGGTTCCCCTGATTCCACACACTGCCTGCCCTCATCAGACCTCTGAAAAAAGTAGGAGGATTATCTATGACCACCTTTTTGTGCACCTTTTATGACTCTAAACCAGAATCATGTGGATGTCATTACCAAATTCTTCTTTTATCTTTGGGAGTGTCCTGGAACCCTTGAATCCCATTATCAGCAGCTTTTTTTACTCTATTGCATTTGGGGGCTGAAGCCCTAGTGAATGAAAGCCCTAGGCTCTCACTCACAGGTTAGAGACTTGACTGGGTTAGATTTACTTCAATGCCAAATAGGATGTCTCTCCTTAATGACACTACCTCTATATCTTTTAGAGCAAGCCTTGGATGAAGAACTGTTTTCTGGGATACTTTTCTCTTCAAAGTGTACATTTTCTGTTTCTTTTAGCCCCTCTTGCATTTGTTCAGGTAGACAAGAATAATAGTCATTAAAAATAACTACACCACAGAGTCAGTATTTTTTTGCCTTGATTTTGCCTTCTGTAAGGAGATTATTCCATTACTGTTTAATTTAGTCTCTGGTACTTAGTTCTTAGGTCAAGATTAGAAGGCAGTCAGATTTTGTCAAATCTCACAGGAATGGACTCTAGTCCAGTTACTAATACTGTTTCCTTCTGAAACCTCTTCAGCTGGGCCCCCACAGTCCATAGTGTGCTCATCACACTGCCTTCCAAGTTCTTACTAAATTGGACAGGTAGATGTTACTTACAGCATTGGAACATTTTTTTTTTAATTTCACAGTCTCGATGTCTTTCCCATTTCCACAAAACAGCATGGTCATGTTCTTCACAGCAATAACTAGCTCTCTGGTATAAACATTTGTAGTCTTTTTCTTTTCTGTTGTTGTGAGAAAACACCCTGATGAAAGAAGCTTATACAGGAAGAAGTTTACTTTGGTTAATGGTTCCAGAGTGATAGATGTCATAGATGGATGACATGGTGACAGGAACAGCAAGCTGTGAGCTCTCATATTGAACTGAAAACACAGAATAAGGAGAGCAAACTCCAGGTAGGGAATGGACTTAAACTCTCAAAAGTAGCCCTCAATGACATATTTCCTCTAACAAGGCTTTACCTTCTAAATGTCCACAATGAATTCCAACAATTTGTATTAAATATCTAAACATCTCAATCTGTGAGGGAGGCAGAGTTTCTCATCCAAACCACAGCAGAATCTAACTGTTGATGATTTACGTATTCTGTGGGCCAGAAGCTTTATGAGAACATGTTCAGAATGATTTATTAGTATCTACGGAGACTATATGGATACTGATCACAATTACTCAACAATTTCTGCAAACATGTTTTATTGTAATTAATTATTTTTAGTACATTTGTACATGGGGATTTATGTCACAGTGCTTTTGCAATTTGGAAGTCAGAACTCCCATGGGAGTTTTGTTTTTTCATTTTTCTTTCTGACATGTGGAACCCTGGAATCAAATTGAAAGTGTCAGGCTTGCAGGCGAGTAGTGCCTTTATCCATTGAACCTTCTCACTGGTCCTCAAATAGTAGTTTCAATCAAATGTAGGGTCCACAGCTCACTTTCCCACAAGCTCTAAATTTACACAGTAGCTAATATAATATAGTTTGATTTCTGTGGTGATAATTAACTCCAAATATGTTCCAAGGCTCAAAAAGAAGTCTGAATATGGATCCATCAGCAAGAATACATGTGGTCATTCAAGCTGTATTCTTCTGAGAGGAATAGTCTTAAAACAAACAAAAGTCAATATGATATGCACTTCATACCACTGAAGGACCAGCTTTGATCAGCAAGGCAGTCACATGACAATGCTAAGTAGTAGGTAAAACAGATGAAAGCTGTTGAAAATAAACATTTGCTACAGTCACATACTCTTCATGTATAATTTTCTACTCAGGGCTTGTCATTAACAATGAATATGGTTTTTAATTTTTGCCTCACTTCTCATTAGAATGTAATTTGTCTTTTTTTTCCGTGTTGCTCCACATCACAGCATAGTCAATTCACCAAAATTCTCATAAACAACCAAAATCTCTAAAAGGGTTGGGAATATTACCCAGTTTCATAGTTCTTTTCTAGCAGGTTCAGATTCACACTGGAGTACCCAAAAATAGATGATAATTAAGGATTCCATAAAAGTATAAGACCTTGAGGTTAAAAATGTAAAATGAATATATAAAATGAGTAAAAGAAAAATATCACTTAATTCAGAATAAGAAAAATAGAAAAGGAAAGGAGATGTAATAATTCTTTTAGATGAAAAAAAAAGATTATACATTTAATACACACAAAGAAAGGGAAGTTTTAGCTTAAAGAACTTTTAGATCCATTTGAGGATGATTGAAAGCCATTCCAGTCTGTGACAGCCATGTAAAGACTGGTAATGAGGATACTTCTCTGAAAGACAGGAACATCAAGAAGTAATCTCTCAAATTGCTATTTAGACCTCAACCCTCACTCATGTATTCTGATGTGGAGTCCTTTAATGTTAGTCAGTATAAAGGATGGGCGCTTGCTCCTAATCACTCCATCATCTCATTCTACAGTGCATCTGTTCCTGAACAGGAACATATTATACTTTGCCTATGCTGCTCATCTGAGCATGAGTCCATGGTCTTGAGATACCAAGAAGATTTCAAATCATTCACCACCAATCCTCACACTCAGTGCACATGGCAGGTTTTACGATTTTAATCTTTATAAGGCTGAAGGAATTTTAGTGAGGTCTTTGCTGTATGGTGTAGAGATTTTGTTTTCTCAGACAAGTTTAAAGTAACCTGCTATATAAATAGGACTTCCACAGAGATTGAGAAATACATATAGGCAACAATGGCCTTGGCAGGTGAGAAATTATGACTAATCTCATAACCTTTGTCTGCACAGACATTTTAATATTACATTCAATTATTGTTGTTACTTTTTAGTTTCTGAGCAGGATCTGAAGACCAAGAGTCATTGGCATTAAATTACAAAGATCTCTATTCTCTACAAATATGAAATCATTCACAGTTTACAGCCAGTCCTTACATATTTAAGATCTAAATCCATTAACAGTAGGTCAGATAACCTGAATTAGAAACTTCATCCACACCTCTCACTGTTCTCCTCATAGAAGAGAACTAAAAATATGAAAACTGAAACCCTGGCTTTACTTTTCAAAGAGATATTCTTTACTAATATGCAACATCACTTTGGAAGTGCCCAAATATTGTCTAATGAGTCCTTATAACGTTACTTGTGTGTGTGTTTCAAGATTGTCCATTAGGCATTTGTTATTTTTTTTCATCAATAGTAAGTTCAAATTGAATGCAAGTTCAAAACAATGAAAGTGTGAAACTCAAGTGTCCATTTTCACCTAAGACATACCTCTTCAGTGCCTAGAATAAAGCTGATCAT
>CABHPH010163084.1:0-28066 GCA_902168325.1 Peromyscus nudipes
TGCAGCTTTGGAAAGGGGCTCAGTTAAAACGCCCATTTTCTATAGAACTCTTCTGACAGAAAAGAAACTCACTAAGGAGGTATAAAATGTGAAAGCTGGAGAGATGACTCAGTGGTTAAGAACACTGACTGCTTTTCCAGAGGTCCTGAGTTCAATTCTTAGCAACCACATGGTGGCTCGCAACCACATGGTGGCTCACAACCATCTGTAATGAGTGAGATCTGGCGCCCTCTTCTGGCCTGCAGGTAGAACATGCAAGTAGAACACAGTATACATAATACATAAATAAATCTTAAAAAAAAATGTAAAAGTTTGAAAGACAGCATAGGATAGTTTTCTGTGGCTAATACAAGTTAGGATAGAAAGTGAATTAGGTACATTTTGGACTCGCCAAAATAGGATAGATAATAGAATATTTTCTCTGAATTTGTCAAATGCAAATGGACTAGACATTGTTGATGTATTTATTGCTTGTATATATTGTATATAGTTACTGTACTTATTATATATAGTTTTTCTTATATCAGTTATAACTTTTTAAATTCTTTTTTATTTTATTTAGACAAAAAAGGGGAAATGTGGTGATAGTTTATTTGTATGTTAATAAATAAAGTTTGCCTCGAGATCAGAGATAATAGCAAGCCATTAACATAAAATTCAGGCAGTGGTAGCACACGCCCTTAATCTGATCACTTGGCAGGGTCTCTGTGTGTTCAAGGACACACTAGGGAACAGCCAAGCATGGTGGCACAAGCCTTTAATCCCAGTACCAACCATAGAGACCTGGAGGTCTGTACAGACAGACAGTGACAAGGAAGTGAAGTAGCTAGGCTAAGAACCAATGAGAGGGCAGAACAGCAAGACAATGAAAGCCTGGGTAGACAGGAAGTAGCTCTCTTGGGAAGCTATGGCGGCATGGTGAGTTAAGGCTCACTGGTGGCTCTCACTATTTCCCTGATCTCTAAGGCTTTCACCCCTATATTTGGCTCTGTGTTTCTTATTTAACAAGACCATTTAGAAATTCGTCTACATAGAACTATGCTTTTTTTTTTCAGAAGAAGAGAATTAGTTAACTCACACTGCCTCATGAGTATGGCCCCAAACCCACACCTAACATTAGCATTCAACCCTGATGTTTTATACTCTGTCTGGGCAAGTGTGCAATGATGTGTGTCCACCATAAGAATCACACAGATGAGTTCCATTGCTCTGAAAATTCTTTCATGACCCATCTGTTTATCTCCCCTTATTCTGGCTAGTGTTATGTCAACATAAGATAGAGTCATCAGAGAGGAGGGAAATCTCAATTGAGAAAATGCCCCCATAAGATCAGGATATAGTCAAGCCTATAGAGCATTTTCTTAGTGATTGGTGGTGGAGGGACCAGCCCATTGTGGGTGGGGCCACACCTGGGCAGGTGGTCCTGGGTTCTAAAAGAAAGCAGATTGAGCAAGCCAGTAAGCAGCACCCCTCCATGGCCTCTGCATCAGCTCCTGCCACCAGGTTCCTGCCCTGCTTGAGTTCCTGTCCTGACTTTCTTTGATGATGGACTGTGGTGTGGAAGAGTAAGCCAAATACACCCTTTCCTCCCTAAGTTGCTTTGGTCATGGTGTTTCCTCACAGCAATAGTAACCCTGACTAAGATACCCTCTCCAACCCCAAGCTCTTGCTGACCCATTCACCATCTCTAGCTTCTGTCTTTTCCAGAATGCCATGTAGCTGGCACCATCCCATACTTACCTTTCAGCTTGGCTTCTTTCTTTAGTAACATGCACTGAGGATTCCTACATGTCTTTTCATGGTTAGGCCACACATTTCTGTTTACTGCTGAATAATTTCCCATAGTCTGGACATACCTCAGGTCCATTCCCTTGCTGAAGGATACCCTTGTAGCTTTCAAGTTTGGGTAATTATGAATACAATTGTTATGCAGTTCTGTATGAAGGTTTTGCATACACACAAATTTCCAACCTCTATGAGTAGCTACTAAGGGCTGTGACTGTTAAGTTGTATGCTAAGAGTGGTTTTCTAAGAAACCACTACGTGGCCTTCTGCAGTGTCCATGGCATCTTGCATTCGCCAGCACTGAGGGAGGGCTCTTGCTTCTCCACGTCCCTCTGTGTCAGTGTCCAGATGTTGGTTGTACTTAGAGGTGAGCAGTAGCAGCCTTCAGCTTTGGTTATGTTTTTTTGGTTGTATGACCTGTGCTTAACTTTATTGCATCTCAGCTGTGGCAGCAAACCCAGGCCAGCCATCCTCTCTCCCTGTTCCTGGCTCCCCCATTTCTGTTGCTGGCCTTCATGCCCTGCAGATACCAACACCAGTGTACTAGCAACATCTATCCTTAGTGTTCTCAGGAGGGATTTCTCTACACCATCCCACCTGCTGTGTTTGAGAGCATGACTTGCAAAGGGAAAGACAGTGGGGCTCCTTCCTCATGTTTTCTGGCTTCTGAAGATGAGGACACCATGTTTGTGGCAGCCAGTTCATTTTTTAAAATTATTGTTATCTAGGCTGTAAACATAATTTCTAATCTTCCATGTGCCCTCTTTACAGGACACCACTTAGCCATGCACGTGAATTCTTGCTTAGACATTTCTTTTTAACTTATAAAAGTTTGTTGTTTAAATGACTTTTCTGGTTGGTGAGTTCTGGACTGCTGGTCCACTCATCTTCTTAAAGCTGGGTCCCAGTCACAGTACTCCCCAGAGCACACTGCCACTCATTTGAATTATCCTCCTAAAGCCTGCCATTTGCTTAACATGCCCATTACTTATTCCATTGCTAGCCCTCAGGCTGCTAGAATGCCATGGCCCTTCTGCTTTTCTCTGATGAGTGTGCGCCACCCTGCTGTGGGACTCCAGCCCGCTTCCTCCCCGGTCCTGCCTCTGTAGGTAAGCTTGCTGGTCCCCTAGCTCCTGGCTTTTCCATAGGCTTGGCTCACATCACATGAAGATGCTTCTGTGTAAGTGGGAGTGACTTTGAAGATCTCTCCTTCCCCCAACCATTTGTCCTCATATTTTGCGTCTCTGTTTAACGTAATTGTTCAGTGCTGGTTCCATACTTTTGAATTTCCATATTAATGGGTTTTTAATCCCTCCAAGGGATGTTTATTCTTAGCCATTTGAATATTGAATGTGCTGACTTCTCTGTACCTTGTGCATGTCATCAGTTCAGTGCAGGCTCTGGGGGACACGGGAATGTCTGCCTCTCCACCTGGCAGGCTCAGCACCCTGCCCTCGCTGTGCCTTGGTTCTTCATGTCTGAGACCACATATTCCTTGAGGCCATGTGTCCCAGGCCACTGTGAATGGGAGACAGCCTTATCTGTGCTGTGTGCCCCTCTGGTACACACTGGGGCCACAAAGTGCCCCTCTTCTGCAGGATCTGGTGACATAGAAGGCTCACGGTTCTTTTCAGATAATGTGGTTTACTTATTCTGGTTTTTATGTATTTTTCTGAGGTTTCACTTCTACATACTACCGTGCAATGCTAACTGTAGTTTTCCTTTTTTCTTTATTTTTTTCCCCTGCTAACTAGAAGCTCCCCCCAACCTCTTTGCAAGGATGTGTGATCAAGAAAATGAAATTTCTTTGCAGAATTGCAGTTATGGGTTCCACCAGGCAGTGATTTCCTTAAAACCATGAAGTCATTTAAATGCTAACATTTATTCATCATAAAAAAGGAAGTGGAAATAAATACAAGAGCTGTGGTGGGGGTGACTCTTAACTAACTCAATTATGGTGATGGGTTTCACATTTATCAAAACATTGAGATGTATACCATATATATGTGTGTGTATATATATATATTATAATGAATACATAATTTTTACTTGTCAATTATGTCATGATAAAACTAGAGGGAAATGTTTGGATGCTAGAAAGTTAGTATTAACTGCTCTACCTGATCCTAGAGAGGAGTCCTTGGTTTTAAACAGATATGCTGGGCACTGGCTTTCTTCTTGTGCAATTTTTCTTTCTTCTGGCCTATTTGCCTTCAATTTCAGTTTCTTTGGTCATTTGCTTTTATATATTTTAGTGATAATGGTTCAGTGAGTGTTCTCTTGTTGGAGTACAGATACGTTTTAAATTTGGTCAGGTCTTATTATTATTTCTAAAGAAAGGAAATAAAAGCAAAATATCAAGCAAACAGGATCATCTGGTGGCTGCTGCAGGTCTGTGCCAAGATGGTGAGCAGAGCCTGCATGGCTCGACCCTGGGGCAGCTCATATAAACTGTGCTATAATACTTGGTATGACAGGTAGGAGTTGTGGCTCAGTGAAGGTTGATTTTGCTACATAGTAATTGATCCTGTTGAATCTGAGTGAAGCTGCTTCTCAGTGAGGGACCTGGAGGTTGCCATCCTCCTGGGATTAATTAGTTTTCTGTTTCCCTCAAGCATGGCTGCTCTGGTAGCCCATTGTGGATGCTACTCAGTGAATATGCTTGCCTACCCTGCAGACTCACACATTTTCTACAGGTTTTCTTTAATTTGTGAGCTCATTATTTACTCAAGAGTCTTGGAACACAGAACTACTTTGACATTTAACCGTCTTTCCTCAAATATTTTTATGACAGACATTAAATACAGAGATGCATTCCCAGGGCAGAATTCAATAAATACATAGTTAATAGCAAGCAGCTCCCCACAGGCTGCTGCTGTCATTACCTAGCATTTGGGAGTTGGGGAAGGACAGAGGTGGTCACCATTACCGTAAGCCTGACCTCATTAACAGATTTAATACAGCTCTCCCAGGGCACCATCCCTTATGATCAGAAAGGAACCCCAGCTGAGACTCTGCCTGAAAAGAAGTTGGGCTCAGCCTTTACAGTTTGTCTAGGAGGGTTTGGCTCTTAAATCCCCCAGGTCTAGAAGCAGAAGAAGCTTGGCATTTGTGAGTTTCCCTGGATCACAGTGAACTAAGAAGCAGTTTTAAATGAGTATGCAGGTTCTTTATAAGATGATGCTCTAGAGAGCAGGTCTAGAAATAGGGCTAAAAGGCCTTGCTTTTAGTTTCTTGGGAAGAGTGTCTACTTTTCTGACTGCTACCTAAAAGTATAGCTTCTGTAAGCCTGCATCAGGATGCTTATAGGGCAGAAAAACCATAGACCTCCAGGAGAATGAATAGAATTGAATGGCCATCACAAAGCTCCCAAGGCCTGCCAGGAAAGATTTGTGCACAGACCTAGTTTCAACAGATGATTCCTCAAGATGCCTCCTGACCACAGAGCTTTGGAAACACAAGGATGCCTAGACCACAGAACGACGAAGTGGGTTCTGAACAGGAGAACATTTCTAGTGATTGTGTTGCCTGGGCTCAGTGGGGGTGTGGGCAAAAGTGAGGTTGTTTCCCACAGACTCTCTCCATGACTTAGAGGGAGATATGTTCCAACTCTTAGTTTCCCCACAAGGATATAAAGTACTAGAACACATATCTAACACCCAACTTTTAAAGATGAATTTAGATGATTTGATTCTGTTGGGGCACTAACAGGATGTGGCTTATCCTAATTTTGTAGAGAACACTAAAAAGAAAAAGGTTGGTTTGGACAAGAGACCCTCTAGCCGGGCTGATTTGGTGAGGTCTGTCTGCTTCACAAGGGCAAGGGGAAAGGATGGGGAGGGCGAGCCTGTCTTCTGATGTGTAGCAATCAGCATGGAAAGTCAAGAAGGCCAAACTGAAAAACACATTCCAAGAAAAAGAACAACACAACTCTTTAGAAACCCTAATGGACTGGAAATAACTGATGAGCCTCTGCTCATCACTTAATAAAGTAGTTACCTGAGTTTAGGATAATAAGGATACACAAACTGAGAATAGATGGAGAAAGATAGAAAGTATAAAGAACATCAAGAATCAATCATTGGCCTAAAAGCACAATAATACAACTGAAGATTCAGTAGACACTTTGACAGAAAACTGAATGTAGAGGAAGGGGTAGAGAACTTGAGGGCAGGTCATGGGCAGTAAACTCTGAGGGAAGAGAAGACAAAAATCCAAGTGTGTGTGTGTGTGGGGGGGGGCAGAGGTAGGGGGAGGGGAAGAGGGAGAGAGGGAGGAAAAGAGAGAGAGGGAGAACAAGGTTTAAGGGATCTGTGGGACACCATTAAGCTGAAAATTTATAGTTATGCGAATTCCAGAACGAGAAGGAAGAAGCAGGAGGCATCTTAAAAATCATGAATGAATATTTCCCACACTAAGGCAGGAGCTGGAAGTACTGATCCAGGAAGCTGAAGTGGTACTCAACAAGATAAACTCAAGGACACTGCCATCCAGACACACACACAGTCAAATTGCCAGATGCTAAAGACAAAGAAAAAAAATCTGAAAGCAGCCAGAAAAAAAAGACTTGTTACTTAAAAAGAGATACTCTTGAATTTTATTTTATTTTTCAAAATCAAAGCATAATTACCTCATTACTTCCATCCCTTTCCTCTCTCCTACCCCTTGATGATTCCCTTCTATTTTCCATATTCATGATCACTTTTTCATTAATTATTCTCTCTCTGTTTAGACCATGTATTGTTACCTATACATGCATATGATCTCAGAGTGACCATTTGATATTAGATAACCAATCGGGGTCCTCTGCCCTAGGGAAGACTGTTCCTCTTACCCTCCACATTCTTTAGTTGCTGCAGTTTTGTGTCTGGGGTTGGAGAACAATGAGATTTTCCCTTTCCATGTTAGTGTGTGTATTGGTGCAACTATCTTTATAAAAACTGTAATGATTTTATTCTTTGAGAATTTTATGTAAATTACTTTGACCATTTTTACCCTCACCCCTTATCTCACCTCCTCCCAGATCCACTCTCTCTTCTACATCCCAGCAGATGGCCTGGTCTCTCTCTCTCTTCCTCCATGGTCCCTGAACATTAGGTGTAGGGGTTATGTTGCAAATTGTTAATTGGGGATGTGCACCCTATGCTCAGTGGTTCTCTGCATTTTGACCAGTGGTGGCTTTCTGTCCATTGCAAGAGAAGCTTCTTTGATAAGGGTGAGGGCCACACTTAACTGTGGAGATACACACATACACACACACATACACACACACACACACACACACACATACACACAGGTTTTTAGGATGCAGTTAGAGATGATACTGGTTTAGGAAAGTGACCATAGTAGTTTCTCCTCCAGACGCCATTGTCTTAGTAGCTCCTGACAACAAGGCATATTTTTCAACAGAGACTTTCCAGGCCTAAGGGTGAGTGAGATGATGTATTCAAAGTGCTGAAGAAAGAAAAGCACCAGCCAACCAGCAGTATTATACCTGGCAATCTCATCTTCTTATGAAGAAGAATTAAGGACCTTGTTGAAGAGATCCCAATAAACTCATGGTTATATGTGATGCGTAATTCTCACGTCTCACGTGCTGAGTGGGAAGACTGTGGTTGGTGACATTGCCTCTCATATGGGAAAACTGTTAAGAGATGTTAAGGTTTTAGATATTATTATCTCAGGAAAGTCAGCTGTGCAGCATGATGGGTATGGGTCATTTGCTTGACCACAGTTGTAATTTCACTAGATATCTTGATGCCGTGCCTCATGTGATATACTTAAACATCCTAAGAGAGATGTTTATATCTATCGACTTCATTCAAACAGTCCTCAGGGCCTATTTCCTACTGTTTGGCTCTCTTTTACTAAATGAGAAAACTTTATTCATAGAGGACAGAGCTGACATACAATCACTGCTCAAAACATTAGAGACGGTTTTATGAAATTGTCATGCATGTGCGTGCGCCAGTCATTGAGAAACACAGCTGGTGGGCAGGGGTGGGGGTGGGGGTGGGGCAGCTGCTTCAGAAAGCAGTGTGTTTACTATTAAAACATGAGTGTTCCAAGTATCGTTTTCTAGGGGCAAGCACTTTAATATTTGGCAGTATTTAATTTTGAGTGCCATTTAATTGGAAGGCTGGGATCAAGGTGCCAAGAATCCAACAGCAACAGGACCCTCCTCCGAGAGCTGGGTCCTGGGTCTCCACTGCTGTGCCACAGTGAAGTCAATGACCACATGGTGAAGAATCTGGGGACCATTTGTATTTTGTAAGTAAAATGAGAACTGCTTCAGGGAGGGGATCATTTAGATTGATTTATGTCATAACAGACTGGGGGCAGAATTGTCAAAGTATGCCAAAGGTGTGGCTTTTAACATTGCTTAAAAATAGTGAAAAGTGCTGGGTGGTGGTGACACAAGCCTTCAATCCCAGCACTTGGGGGGCAGAGCCAGGAGGATCTCTGTGAGTTCAAGGCCAGCCTGGTCTACAGAGCGAGATCCAGGACAGGCACCAAAACTGCACAGAGAAACCCTGTCTTGAAAAACAAAAACAAAAACAAAAAATAGTGAAAAGTTGGAAGAACACACCAAATACAATCATTTATTTAATGGCGGGAAAATACCTTAAGCTCATCACAGATCTGGGCATTCAAGCCTCGACAAACTTGTTTTTGTGTATTTATTTTTATTTATGTGTGTGTCTGTGTTGGTGTGAGTATATGCCATATGTATGTTCCTGATTTTAGAAGCCTGAAAAGGGTGCTGGATTCCCTGGAGCTGGAGTCACAGGAGGCTGTGGGTACTGTGAACCCAATTTGGGTAATCCTCTAAGGGCAGGAAGCTCTTACGTACTGAGACATGTGTGCTGTCTCTTCGGCCCTTCAACAAACTTCTTTATCTCATTTTTAATGCATTTGGGATTTCCAATAAGAAAAATATTCATGGATGAGCTCTGGGAGTGATAGGGTATTATTTTCATGTCATTTATGACATTGTCTTTGAAATTCCTCTGAACTGGCCATCTAATTGTGCCAAGTGTGCGGGATTTCAATCTAACACATGTTTACACATTATCCGAGGACACCGGGTTAAACAAATGTATCATTTGGTAAAATCACAGGGTGCCTGGCACCCAGGAACCAGCTGCCAGTCTGGAAATCCATTTATTAGTACTTCTTGGCATTGAGACAGATTTCTGCTCCAGCCTCCTTGGGATGCAGCCTGGCGAACGAACCATCTACCATTTGCAGGCATGGCAAGATTCCTTCCTTATGGCATTACACCTTCTTCTGAACACTAAGTGTGACTGCACACTCATCCAGCAGCAGTCAGTCATGTGTATGCAAAACACCACCATTCATGAAATCTGTTTTTTTGTCTCTGCTTTCAGGAGTTATTAGCCTTTTCTTTACACTCCACAGGTCAAAACATCATAGGGGTATGAATTTAATTAAAGCATCCCACGTGCTTTACTGCATGGAATATGTAACCCAATCAGTTCATAATCCATACTCTATAATTATCCAGTATGTGCATAACTTTCATTCCAAGAAACACATTTATCCTCTTCCTTTATTGTTAAACCTTTTAACACCCAACCAGCAAGTCTGATTTTCTCAAGCAGTTACTGAAAGCACACATGTTAAACATTCACCTGACCCTGGACATGTGCTGAGGAGCAGGGCTTAAGAGGTTTTATGTTAAATGCGGCAGCTTTGGGATCCTGTGTTGCTTGGCTTAAGGCCATGAGCATCTGATTTCTTGGATGACGGAAGTCCGACTTCTTCCTCATGTACAGCTAGCTAGTGCTGGTTCTAGAACAAGCTTCAGGAAGTGCCTCTTTAAGTCTTGCCCAGGCTCACGTGACCTTCTGGGTTCCAAGGTCCTTGTTCCATACCACAATGGTGATGGTGCGGGCCACATTGGGAGATGATGTGGGCCTGAGAGGCTTAACTGCCTTCAGGCTTCACATGGTCCACCTCCCTGCCCCCAGCCGCCCCCTCGACCTTTTCTTCCTTGAAGCCTAGAGTATGAGGAGAATGAGCAACCTGTGTCTGTGGCCACTTGGTTCAGCTAGTCTCCTAAAGGCAGATCATGCACCCACGCAATCCCTCAGTGCAGAACATCCAGCATTTCTGCTTCCTCGCTCTTATCCCCACACATGCTCACTTGGACCTTACTGGGGATAGGAGCAAAGGCATGGAGAGCATCAGTTCCTTGTATCATCTCGTTTCCTTTAGGGCACTGTGTTGCACTCTGAGGTACTCCATCATTTATTTATAGCAAAGTGACCTCCTTGTTCCCATCTAAGCAGATGCAGATACAGGTGAGGAGGAACAGTAATTGGATGTATTAGATATTTTTTTTTCACCACGCTCAGACATCTTAGAAACAACTTAAGGGGAGAAGGGCTTATTTGCTCCAGCAGCTCTAGCTCCTCATGGTGTGAAAGGAATAAGGAATCAGAGCAGCTACATCTTGATGGCCAGGAAATAGAGTTGGCGCAGACTTGAGCTAAGCTGTCTTTTCCTCACTCCCTGTTTATTCCATCCAAGCCCAGCCTAGAGGATGGTGCTGCCCACGTCCACATAAGTCTTCATACCGTGGTTACTCCTAGTAACACATGGATACACCAGGTGAGAGTCACTAATCTTCTAAATCCGTTTGAGTTGGCAAGTGATGTGTTTGCCAGGCAGGGGTGAATATGACTTGCATGAGAAAGAAAAGGATGATAGAAGCTTGGGCACAGGCCTGGATTTCAGGAAACACTGTTAAGTTTATAAAGAGGAAAATGCTCCCATCACACAAGCAAAGGCTGGGTTTGCTTGACAAAATGGGGATCTGATCTTGGTTTCATTTGTTGTCAGAGCTTCCATGGTGATTTACTCAGCAAATGTGCTGGGGCCCTCAGGAAGGTTTTCCTGGCAACTGAGCTACCTGGCTTTCCCCACATCAGAAGGCTAATGCCTCCTCAACGTCTCTCATGGATCTCTTATTTTGGGGGAGATGACAGGAAAATGTTTATGCAGAGATGTTGCCAAAAGGATTTTCTTAAATTCTCCCCCCCCCCCCAGCTAGTTAGAACTGTTTCTGGAACCACCTGCCCATTTTCCTTGTCCCTCCATTGTCAAGGTCTCACTGGGAGGGGAAGAGAAGCAAGTTGGTAGATAGCTTCTCTCATCCACTACCTTTATTTGCCTTAAAGTTTCAGATTCAAGTTCTGAGAGCACACATCCCACATTGGCGTCAGGTACAGTGTGTTTAATAGTGGAAACAATCCAAGCTACAACCAATTGCATATCAGCGGAAGGTTCTTGAGATAAAAGTTCTCAGCTTTTTCTTTTTTTTTCTGGCTTAGTGCATTCTTTGTGGGGCTGAGACAGCAAACCCCAGCGTTTTATGAGATTGAAAATAACTCAGTCATTAGCACAATCAGAATGTGGCAGGTGTGAATTTGAAAACCACTGTGGCCCCACTCCAGTATTGACACGTGGACCTCACCAGGTGTGGATGTCCAAACTCCAGCTTCATATTTAGTGGGGACTTTGTTTTATTTCCTAACACTGAGCTCAGGCCCAGACACTTTCAGGGAAGCATGACTTAGCATTAGTGGACTGACAGCCTCATCCAATTTTCCATACACGCTGAGATCTTTTGTGTCAAAAGCAGACATTGATCCCCTTTAAAAGGAACAAGATTCTGTCTTACTGAAAATGTCACACATCTGAGAGATTATTCCTGGTCTAGTGTTGTCATGCCATACTTCGGAACGGGAAGACTTTGTTATTTTTAGAGCAGAAGCAGTCGTAGGGTGAAGGGGGGGTAAGGGAAGATTGCTGTGCATGGGATGTTTCGTGCCAACTCTGGCAGTGGCTAGGAGGGGTGAAGGGTGGGGCTGACGCCGTCCGCGGGATCTTATGCAACATGAACAAATGGTCTCCAAACCCAGCAGGTGCTGGTCGCCCTGTCAGCAGACTCTCCTGATGACATTTACAGTTGTGTTTCTTATATAACTGGATATTCTATAAATACTTCTGAGTCCAGCAGTGACTTGTAAGAGCCAAAGTTATCCAGCGCTTTGAGAGGATCAGGATGCTGAAATTTTGTCTCAGCACTTTTGGATGGGGCAGCTACAAACACCAGAAGCCCCTTTCTTCTGAGTGCATTCTAATGCTTTTAAGAAGTAGCAAAATTTGCATCTCTGTTGAAAAAAGTTTTCTTAAATTATATTTAGAATAAAAATCTTACTAGTGAAACTTGTGACAAAGTATTAGTGTAAATGGATAAATGAGGAAGCAAAGAGGTAAAAGAGGGGGCTGGAGAGATGGCTCCCAGTTAAGAGCACGTGCTTGCTGCTCTTGAAGAGGATGCTGGTTCAGTTTCCAGAATCCAAATCAGGCAGCTTACACTGTAACTCCAGTTCCAGAAGATCCAATGCTCTTCCCTGGCCTGCAAGAGCACCTGCATATACCTGGGGTCCATGCCCCTCTCAAATAAAAAAAAATAAATCTTTAGGAGGAAATGAATTTATGTTATGCAAATTAAAAATTCTTATTATCTTTCATTATTTAAAAATAAATTCAAGCAGCTATGAATTAACACCTCTGTCTCTAGGTTGTCAATATAGTCTATTTAAAAGATCTTCTGTTCTTTAAAATTTTTACAATTTAGATCTACTAAATAGTTAATGAATATGCTCCTGACCCTTGGCCATGAGTATATCTGAAAGCATGTATTTTTTTTTAATGTATTTTGTTTCCATCTTAGAACATTATGTTTGTATTCCAAACAAAAACTTTTGATATTCTGTAAGAGAGCAGAAGTCAGAGTTTTCAGTCAATCCTAATTTATGTATCTTGTTGAAGTTCTACATGTTGATTAAGTGGCATTAATGAATATGACATCTGTGGGTCAAGAACTTGAGATGACCTTTTTATCCTAATACCCTAATGTAAGCATTTAACAGCTACTGAAAAATGTAATTACAATGAGTAAGTCTTTAAAAATTCTATGTGAAGTAAACCAATAATAGTGCTTCCATATGTTAATGTGTTTCATGCCATTTGATGCATAAAGTGTAAAGACATGTTACACAGAATCTTATATTTATTTTATATTACTTGCATTTCTAATGCTTTATTTATATATATTTGTTTCTGTAGATTATGTATTTTATATTTATGATATTGAAATGAACAAGTGTTTGTTTAAGAAATACCAGCGATTAGGATGAAGAAACCATTTGTGGCTCAGTGTTACTCCATTGCTTCTGTTGTCCATATCTTCTCAATTGTCAGACTGGGCAAGGAGTACCACGCTGTTTCTATCTTCTGTCAGTCTATGCAGCTAGTCACCCATCCATCTATCATGTCCACCATTTCTCTTCCTAGTTCGTCTATTTTTGTCCTATCTGTCTGTCTGTCTATCTATTTGTCTGTCTGTCTGTCTCTCTGTCTATACATCTATCATCTATCTATCTATCTATCTATCTATCTATCTATCTATCATCTATCCATTCATTTTTATCTGTTTCTATGTATCTTTTATAGCATCATTGGTCAACCTGCCTATATCTATCATCTATCTATCTGTTTCATCTGTTAATCATCTATACATCTACCTAACTCTATTTATGATCTATCATGATCTATCCACTATCTTTTTTCTCCAACTTCATCATTTGTCTCAGATACATGTTTATTGCTGGAAAGAGATGCCATGACCAAGGTAACTTATAGAAGAGTTTACTGGGGCTTGTTCACAGCTTTAGAGGGTTAGTCCATGACCATCATGGCAGGGAGCATGGCAGCAGGCATACAAGCACCTTGCTGGAGCAGTAACCGAGAGCTTACATGTTGAGATAACAGCTGTGAGGCAGATTGAGAGCATTGGTACGTGGTATGGGCTTTTGAAACCTCCAAGCCCATCCCCAGGGCCACAGCTCCTCCAACAAAGCCACATCTCACCATCCCTCCCAAACAGTTCCACCAGCTGTGAACCAAGCATTCAAATGTATGAAGCTATCGGATCCATTCTCACTGAAACCATCACACCATTTTTTTCTATTATTTTATTGTCAGATGTCTGCATCTTCTGTCATCAACTATGAACCTATCTGCTGTATCTCTTCATTTACTTCAGAAGTACATTATAAAGTGAGTGCAGCACAGTAGTGTGACCTGCGGGGATTATGAAGACTGAAAAGCAAGGAAAGAATGAACTCATAGAACAGAATGCCATAGTGAGATCCCATTCAATTAAAAATATAGAAATACATTTATTTCTAAGCTCTGTAATATTCAAAGGCAATGAAGAGATTTGAGTCAGTCTGAAAGAAATGCATGAGATCCCAAGTGTGCGAAGTTCTGTGGAGTTTTATGGAGGGATGGGAAGGAAAGTTAACTTCGGTCTCCACAGGTTTAGACTATGTTTGATTAAATAAAACGGCGACAAAACTACTCCTCCGTGATCACTTGGAGTGCATTAAAAATGCCCCCAAACCTGTACTGAACACATGTCAGCTGCAGAAACAGGAAACAAGAGTGAGAGGCGACATTTTCCGCAGCTTGCCATGTACATTGCTGCGGCGGCTGCTGCTGCTGCTGGCAATCTTTTAGATACAAAAGTATCTAAAAGAGATACTTTGTGATTTCTTCTGTGTTCTCATGCATAGCCCCTTTAGGTTGAGTCAGGAATTCTGGGCTTAGTCCTCGGAAGTCAGGAAATCATCCACTGCGAAGATGGGGACTTCTGTGCAAACATGCACAGTACCTGTGCAAGTAAACGTGGGTCCTGGCAGGAATTCTGGAGGACTTAGAGCCAGCACAGCTCAGCCCAGAGGTCCCCAGAGCCTGGAGCTGAAAAGGCTCTGTCTCACGTAAAGGGAAGCACAGAGAAAGAGAACAGAGCGATAAACAGTCTGTAAGTGCCTGTGATGCATTAATGTCAGTCTTCAGGGTGAATGTAGCACTTACCACAGTGGCTAGGCTGGAACCAACCTAGGTATCCGTCAACAGAGGAACAGAGAGGGCAAATGTGCTTTATATGCACAATGGAATTTTTCGGCTATAGCTAAGAATGAAGTTCTGCCACGAGCAGGAAAATGTATATATACCCGGAGATAGTCATTCAGAGAATCAGATCAGACTCAGACAAATATCACTCATTTTCTCCCATATGTGGGTTCTAGGTTTTATAATGATGCATAAAAATCCTATATGTACCTGTGATGTGTAAAGGGAAACAAGACAGTCTGGGGACAAGGTGGAGTACTGGGAAAGGGATTATGAGAAAGGAGGGGCTAGCAGATACAGAGGCACACTCTGCAAGTCCGTCATACACCTGCATGAAAATGGCTGTATATAACCCTGGATAATAAAACGAAACATTAAATAAATAAAAAGAAAAAAAAACAACCAAAGAACAATAAGAAAAAAACAAGAAAAAAATATAATAGACTCATGCTCCCAAACGTGACTGTTCATAGAAGTTACACACAGCACACACCTTCTCAAGTCAGTTCTGACTTCGCTGACTCGGAGACTAGGTTGAGGCCGCTGGTGACAACCATATCCAAGGGCTGAAAAGCATGCGTGTTTTCACTGACAGCTCCCTTGTAGAACTACCAACAGTTTTATGGACAGGCCATCTTGAATGAAGGTGTTGACAGATACATGAGGTGTAGAGACTCATGGTAGCAAAAATTCTCAAGAAGGATCCAGCCTCCTGCCCCCAAAGTTATAGTAGATGGATTCCTAAGGGTGGGATGAGGTGGAAATCTAGAAATCACAGAGGGTTTTGGATTGTCTGCAGTTAATTGTGGTAAAAGCTGAATGGTAGAAGTGTGATATGACTCACTGGTGGGACCTGGTGGTGGTGGTGTGGGCAACTTAGAATCAAAGTGTAGCCACATAATACCCCAGGGTCACTGGATGTGGGAACAGCACCCAGTGAGATTAATAATTCCCTGAGTGTGAACTCCTTGTCTTCTGCCCACCCAGGACAGGAATGACCCTCACTCTGGTGCTCACCTGGCTGGAAAGCTTTCTTATTCGGAAGAAAGGAACAATTTTTGGGGGAGACCAGTAAGCTTATTGTAGCATCAATCCTAATTGGTCTTAATAATAAAAACCTGGAGCCCAACAGCAGGGTAAATGCTGAAAGATCAGTAAAGGAGCCAGCCACTAGAGAGACTTCTTACCTCTACTGAACCCTCAGCCTGTCTCCACCCTGCCTTATCACTTCCTCTCTCTGCCCAACCATATCACTTCCTGTTTCCTCCTTTCAAGTGCTGGAATTAAAGGTATATGTCACCACTACCTGACCTCTAGTGGTTAGCTCTGCACTCTGATTTCCAGGCAAGATTTATTTGTTAAAGCACAAACAAAATATCACCACACTTACGATTTCTAACAAGGTTCCTGCACCAATATCTGAGGACAGTTTGCCTTAAATGGGCATTAGCGAGAAATCAATACCACACACGAGACTTGCTGTGAGCATGAGATAGACCAGGAGGATGTGTTAGTCACTTTTCTCAGCACCATGACGGGGAATCAGACAGGAACAACTGAAGGGGTATGTGTTCTGTTTCGGTTTTCAGTCATCGTGGCAGGCCAGGCTTGTAGAGCTTACAGTTGGTGTGAGTGCCGCTGGGCTCTTCATGGCGTGTGGTGTGAGAGCAGAGAGAAGAGGGTCAGACCAGGGCAGGTACAGCTTAGTGTCCTGCTTGTATCAGCCAGACCCCCATGTGGTGGTATTGTGTTCCCCAAAATATTGTGTATGCTAATAAACTTATCTGGGGTCAGAGAACAGGACAGCCACAATATTAAACATAGAGGTTAGGCAGTGGTAGCATACGCCTTTAATCCTAGCATTCCAGAGACAGAAATCCCTCTGGATCTCTGTGAGTTCAAGGCCACATTGGAAACGGCCAGGCACGGTGATACACACCTTTAATCCCAGAAAGCCACACCTTTAATCCCAGGGAGTGGTGGTAGAAAGCAGAAAGGTATATAAAGCATGAGGACCAGAAACTAGAAACATTTGGCCTGAGCAGGCCTTTGGCCTGGAGAAGCCTTTGGCCTGGAGAAGCATGTGGCTGGTTAAGCTTTCAGGCTTCTAGCAGCAGTTCAGCTGAGACCCATTCTGGATGAGGGCTCGGGGCATCCAGTCTGAGGAAACAAGACCAGCTGAGGATTCAGCGAGGTGAGATAGCTGTGGCTTATTCTGTTTCTCTGACCATCCAGCATTTCATCCCAATACCTGGCTTGGGTTTGATTTTATTAATAAGAACTTTTAAGATTCTGCTACACCTCCACCTCCAAAAAGCTCCACAGCCCCATAAAGTATTACAGTTAGACAGAAAGTGTGCCTGTTAGGGACATTTCACACTCAAACCCTATGCTAGGGACACTCAAACCCTATGTATGTGTGGTGTTAGGACGATCACACAATTTAATAAGATAGTGTAAACAGATTGAGGGATCAGAAAGACACATCAGAAGAGATGGCCAGATACATCACGGTTAATTAGGCCGTACAACCTATTTTTAACTTTAAGTGATACATGATGTTTCTTTTCCTTTTTTTTCCCAACACAATATTTTTATTGATTATTTGGGAATTCTATACAATATACCCAGATCACTCTCACTTCCCATTCTTCCCAGGTCCACCCTCCCACCCTTGCGGCCTCCCCCCTTCCCCCAAAATACACCAAGTACAATTTGTGTTGCCCATTTATCGGAGCGTGGTAAAGTCTGTCCCAGTGGCCAGTACCTTAAAGATAACTAAGTCCTTTTCCATCCCTGTGCCAGAAGCCATCAACTGTGAAGAGCTACACTTCAGCATCTTTATCACAGTTTTTAAGGACTCTCTTTAACAGCTTCCTGCCTAGACTATTTTTTTTGGGGGGGGTGGGTGGGGGTGGGGGGAGAGGTTGTCACAGAAGCCGTCAATGTCTCTCATTCTCAATTCTGAGTCTGCAGTTTTTGATACCACTGCAGAAAAAGCTTCCTTACCCATAGCAGTCAGTGGCAACATGCAGCACAAACATCAACATGGTCCCCTGCGGCAGCCCTGATCATGGATATAAACATGGTCTCTGGTGGCAGTACAGACATCGAGACGGCCTGTGGCAGCAACACAGATCACAGGTGCCAATGTGGCCTCCACTGACAGAATAGACCATAGACACCCACATAGCCTCTGGGGACAACACAGACCCTGGGCATTGTGGGCAATCGCAGAGACCGGTCTCTTAAATCGACCTGATAGGTGATTTTTCCAATATTAAGAGTAGTATATTAAACATCCTTTACTGAGAATCTACTATCGGGACAGGAACGGGGACTGGGAAGCTGGCATATGAGATGGTCTTCCTTCCACAGCAGCTATGGGTGGCAACTCCTCTCATGGAGGACATTCCATGGAGAGTAGACAGATCATTCACTTGGATGGAAATATATTAACTTTATCAGGGTTGGCTCATCATCCATGCATTCCAGAGTGTTAGGGAAGGACATTCACAATAGGAAAACAGTAAATATGTGGACACAGAAAGAGGAAGTGAGCCACTGAGGAAGTCAAGTTTTAAGGAGAATTTGCTTCATAGATGCTAATCTTGGTCACTGGGTTAGAGTGAGCTCATGTATCACTGATGTTATCTGGCAGGGCCACTGTGACTGGTGGCCTGTCCTGTGGATACAGTCACATCCTGTCAAGGTCACACTTCCAGAGAAACAGAGACAGAAGTAAAAGTGGAAAGACCTGGCTTAGTGATGAACAAAGCCTTTGTGCCACATGGCTTGCTCCTCTTGAATGTCCTACCTGTCCCTCACCCCAGAGCCACCATTGAAACTTCTCTGTGTACCCCACTTCCAAAGTTCTGCTTGGTTCAACACGGTAGAAAAACTTGGAGAAACTTAACAACCTGATAAACCAAGCAAGATTCTAAGGATCCAGGGTTCTCATCAGTTATAAGGTATGTCTCCACGAACTACATTCCACCAATGAAGAACATTGCAATATGAAGTTCATGGTATATGTGAGGCTTTGTTGAGCCAATCTCTTTTGCACTTGGAAGGGTGAATTCCAGCTTCTGATCTACACTTTGCTTGAAGCCACTAAAGCAAGACAACTCAACACTCTGAATTCACTTCTGAAAGCTGGCAAGTTCCTGTTCTGTGTCAGAGCTGGGAAGGTATTACCAAACTGATAAAAATTAATATAACGGGAGCAGATAGTCACATGGCGATTAATCAGGAATTTCAAATAGCTACTTACAATAGTTTTACTGATGAAAGAATTGCCTGACATTTGGCTGCTTAGTTCTTAGTTTACAATGTGTGGCTCTGCGGGTGTAGTGCCGTCTCCATGTTCCATGACATACGCTGTGTTTTCACACTGCAGCACTGAGCACACACCTTTCTATCTACAGATGTGAGAATCATGCAGATACTAGAATTAATGAAGTTAATTAATGCATGTGCCATAATTTATGTTGCTTTTCTTTTATTATTGGCAATTTCTTTTTAGTCAGGTTGTGTGTGTATGTTTGGGGGGTGGTGGCTAGAGGTTGACTTTATGTGATCATTCTTCAGACACTGTCTGCCTTGTTTGTTGTGTTAGGGTCTCTCACTGACCTGGAGCTCTTGCCAAGGAGACTAGGCTGGCTGGCCAGTAAGATCTAGTGACCCATCTCTCTCTGCCTACTCAGACATGGGATTACAAGCACATGCCAGCCACCACATCTGGCTTTTTATGTGGTGTCTGGAGATCAAACTCACGTCCTTATACTTGTACCACAAGCACTCTACTGACCGAACTATTGCCCTAGCCTCAGTAAAATTAAGTGCTTTCTATAAACACTTAATTTTAACAGAGTAGAGGGGACAATCCGGTCATTTTCACCTGTTTAAACCGAATGACTGGCAGAAGTTCATTAGCGGAAGCACTAGTGCTGTTGGCAGTGGAATGAGTAACTTTTTAGAAAGGTACAAGTGTGAGCCAATAGCTCTTCATAGTTTTTTTTCAGCCCCTTTCTTTGAAAAATTTCACCTCAACAAATGTAGAAATTATATTAAATTACTGTTGAATTAGATGTGATGGTACACATTTACAATCCAGTAATTAAGAAGTGGAGGAAGGGGGTTACAAGTTCTAGACTAGTTTGGGGCATATAGCGTGATTTTGTTTCAAATAAAACAAAACAAAACTCTCTCTGAAGTAGGTCACTTTTAGGTATTTTACCATTTATGTATAGACTTTCATTTGTGAATTGCTTATGGTTCAAATTATTTACACATCTGAAGCTATATTTTGAATATAATATTGTTTTGTTTTTATAAAGTTTAAAATTTCTAGACCTGAAGAGATGGCTTAGTTGGTGTGCTTACCATACACACATGAGGACCTGGGTTTGGTGTCCCAGAATCTATATAAAAAAAATCTTCGCATCTTGGCATGTGCCTGTAACCCTAGTACTAGGAGGCAGGGATAGGAGGATCCCAGGACTTGCTGGCCAGCTTTGCTGAATCTCTGAGCTCCAGGTTCAGCGAGAGACTCTGTCTCAAAAAATAGGGTGGAGAATTATTGAGAAGGACATTTGAAATTGACCTCTGGCCTCTATACATACATGCACCTACATATACATGTGCATATACATGAACAAGTATGCACACACACGTTTGGCATAGCTATTATAAGCTATTGCCTCTTGGGATGTTTGTTTAGCAACTCTTTACATTTTCTTCTTTTTCTTTAAAACTAGGGTACCAAGTGTCTTTATTATATGGGGCTGCAAAGAGGACCAGCCGAAAAACCAAGACTGTTTTTTGTTGAGGACATTTGGCCTAGGTTTGACGACGAAGATGATAATGATAATTATGGTGGTAATGATAACGATGACGAGAGTGCTGGTGATGTTCGGAGTCAAAATGATGGTGGTGGTAGTAGTGATGACGGTGGTGAGGGCGATTATGGCGATTATGGTAACAGTGGTGATGGTGAAGATATGGCAATCTGGATGGTAGTAATTGTGTCAGTGATGACAGTGATGGTGGTGATGACCGTGGTGAAAGGGGTGATGCTGTTGGTGGTGTTGGTGGTGATGGAGGTGAGGTAGATGGTGCTGTACTGATGGTGATGATAAACGATGACGGCGGTGATGATGATGATGATGATGATGATGATGGTGCTGATGATGGTGGCACTGATGATAACGGCTCATGTTAGTGAAGATGAAGATGATGGTGGTGGGGATATTAGCAGGGACGATGATGATGATGGTGTGACGGTGCTTATGCTGAAGAGGATAGTGATGTTGTGATTGTTATGATAATGATGATGATTTATTTCCTAAGAAGATGATAACAATGATGCTTCCTTAGATTGCATCATGTGTCTTCCTAATACATGGGGATTATGGAGAGCAAAGGTTCATCCTCTGGAAGTAAAAGTGACAGCTGCAGTAAGAGTCCCTCCTAAAATGAGCTGGAGCCATGGAAGCGTACCCAGGGGGACGAGGCATGGCATGTACCATCTGTTAAGTGAAGCCGCCCAGTAGGATCTTATCTAGCAGCGTATTTCCTTTTGTGAAAGAATAAATATTTTATTGTAAAAGACAGACAGTGGCTGTGAATTCTAACACATTAACAGAAGAAAATCGTCAAGATTGCAAGTAATTAGTTCCCCGTCGCATGCTCTGTGCAGCTAACTTCTCTCGGGGGAGACAGAGCACTTTCAATCACACCCTACTTAACCTTTCCTTGTTCCACTTGTCAAGCCGAGCTTCACACTGGATGGGCTTGTCTGGGTCTAACTTGCTTTGTCTTTTGGTCTCAAGGAGAGACTGTGTATATTTATATCTCTGATAAGGAATTTTATTTTACCTCAATAAGTGTTTAGTTATTCAGTTACTTCAGAATTTAAACTACCTCCCTTTAACCACAGGGGCATTTCCATAAAAATATTATATACTTTCAGCCCACATAGACTATACTACCCTGTCAGGGCGCTAAGTGCTGCCCATCAAATTCAGGATACAGGATGAATTGAGATTGTTTTCTGACTCTGTATGGATTAAGTAAGGATGGTGTTTCCTAAGCAAATTCTGTGAACTGATACATAACAGCTTCTTGGCTTGATAAAAGTTATTGTTTTCTCTAGAAACTTCAGGAGATATAATCTCCAATCCATCAGTATCTAGAGGATTTTCACAGTCCTAGGAGTGGGGAGGATTTTAATTTCCTCTCAAGCTCTATTTTACAGCTCCGTAGTTCTCCGTGGGGGTCCTCCTCCACAGCAGGAGAGAACAGGAAGTAGCTGGTATGGGGGTTAATTCTTTTCCTCCTTAACCCTTCCTCACCTCTCTTTTTCAATTATATGGGAAACTGTCTTTGGTGCTTCAGCCTGAAGTCATTTTTCAGTGAGGGAGACAAGTCAATACCTTGTGCAGGAGACAGTGGCTGGAAAGACACGTGGCTTCCGCGAGTCTCCCACTTAACAACTTCCCTCCATTCCCAGGAAGACAATCAGGATGGACCTTCTGTGCACTACTGTACAGTCAGAAGTTGCCGATGTTTCTCAGGGTTCCTGCTGTTTCCTGGGCTTTACGCCCTCCACCCCCACCCCACTTTGTGAATTTCTCACCATTCAAAGAATCTTTTCTGTTGAACCTATACAACCAGCTAGACACATATAGAGCTGTCCTGAATTGCAGAAGGCACATTCAAACGAATTAGGTGACATAATTCTATTGGTCTCCTCTTTCCTTCCAAAGACAATTAATATATAAAGTTTAGTCTCTTTTATCAAGCCTCATGTTTAATCATTTCTGCTGTGAATTATGGGGCTTTTGTATCAGATCACATACATCAAGTTCTGTCTCCACAAGCTATCTTCCGCAGCCTAGAGAATAATGAAAGTGGCTGGCTTTATGTGTCTCTTCAAGTTCACGGAGACTTTAACTGCTGCTGGTGTGTCTCTGCCAATTAATATGCTGAATTTAAAAAACAGAATGAAATGATTAAAATGCCATTAAAATGATCTATAAATCTCTCACTTTAAGAAAGGGCAGCACACATAGTATATTATCATCACCATAAAAGTGGGAATAATTAGTCTCACTCCAATTAAAGCTTGAGTTATATGAGTATATTGCAGTCTGATATATTGTTATTTTTAGAAAGACAATAAAAGGCAGGAAGAGCGTCGAAGGAGAAGCTTCTCTCCAGAGCCACTCACTATAGAGGGTGTTGTACCAAGAAAGGCTGCAGGTTCCCGAAGGGTGGGCTGTAACCAAATGAGAGGCCTGGACCTTGACTCTTCTGCTTGTGTTGTAGGAGCTGCTCATGACAGGAATGCATTTATACATCAGAGGAAAAGTTGTTGAATTCCTAGGATGGCTTGGTCACTTTCCACAGTGTTCCACAAGCTTCATATGTCTGACAAAGTGACCTCTGCACCTTGTCTCCACAGGACATGGAATGTCTGTTACTGATAAAGATTGTGGGAGCATCTTGCATGTTTCCTATGTTCTCCAGGTGTGGATTAGAACCCACAATTGCAATGCCTGGCCAATATTCTAACCCGGGCAGGGTGAGCAGGGTGACCCC
Organism: Peromyscus nudipes; assembly: GCA_902168325.1. Taxonomy (NCBI): domain Eukaryota; kingdom Metazoa; phylum Chordata; class Mammalia; order Rodentia; family Cricetidae; genus Peromyscus; species Peromyscus nudipes. The sequence continues at coordinate 23,404 of CABHPH010163084.1, forward strand.
AGAACAAGTGTGCTGAGGGGCTGGAGCTTAGGGGGCTACGTTTTTTGGAACAACTCCTGTCTGTTGGTGTGATGGCCAATCTTGGTTGTTGACATGACTCCATCTGGAGTCAACTAGGAAACTGCTGGGCACACCTGTAAGGAATGTACTTGTTCAGGTTATTTGAAGTGAGAAAACTCACACTGTGTATGAGCAGCACAGATAAAAGAAGTTCCTAGGGGAAATGCTGTGGATGTCATGTGTGCTGTAAATATATGTTGCTATGATTGATTGATAAATAAAACACTGATTGGCCAGTAGCCAGGCAGGAAGTATAGGCAGGACAAGGAGAGAGGAGAATGCTGGGTGGAAGAAGTCTGAGGCAGAGAGACGCTGCCAGCCGCCATGAGGAGAAGCATGATGTAAGATACTGGTAAGCCATGTGGCAACTTATAGATTAATAGATATGGGTTAATTTAAGATGTAAGATCTAGATAGCAAGAAGCCTGAGCCATTAGGCCAAACAGTTTAAATAATATAAGTGTCTGTGTGTTTATTTGAGTCTGAGTGGCTGCTGGCCCTGGGTGGGACTGGAGATAACTCCAGCTACATGGAAAAGCTTGACTTTTTGCCTACTTGCCTTCAATTTGTGCTGGCAAGTTCATCTACACTGCTGTTGTCTTGTTGTTGAATCTGTCTACTCAGCTGTAGCTGTGTCCACTCTTGGGACATCAAAATACAGCTTCTTTGACCTTCCAGACCATATTCTGTAAGTCAATCTAATAAATCTCCTTTTAATGTATAGTCATTATATCGGTTCTGCTCCCCTAGAGAATAATACAATGGGCATTTTGAACAGGGCACTTCCGTTTTCTCTGTGGTAATACATGAGGATTGATAACTGCCTCCAAAAGCATTGGTTCTTTTTCCGTTATCCTTTAAAAAGTTAATAGCTTAGCTTAGCACACAGTAATGGGTTTCATTGGGACATTTTCATACATGTGTGTCATTATTCTTGGTTCACGTTCGTCCCCCTCTCCTGGCGCCCTCCTCGGTGACTCCTTCACTCTGTCTGGCTCCTCTCCTCTCCCCAGACAGTCTCCCTCTCTGCTTTCAGGCAACATGTTCCATTTTCCTCTCTTGCTCTCCCTCCCTGAGATGTTTTCCTTCTCACTCATGATAGCCCTTCCCCCTGCCATAAAGGTTTCACACACTCATGTATGTATAGTTTTAAGTTTTAGATTCCCCACATGAGGGAACACATGCTGTACTGATTCAGTATCTCTCTTCCGTAGCCTGGCTTCTTTTACTTGGCACAGTGTTTTCCAGCTCTCACATCTTTACTTAGTGATGGGATTTTTGCGCAGCATGGAGGAAGAATGCCTTTAATATTCTGGTGCTGTGCCCTAGTTATATGGTCCCTGATAAGCCCTCAGAGTTATCCCGAGGACCCACTGAAATCAGGAATCAGTCATCACCTCTGATTGGATCTATCTATATTCTCTTAGGAGCAGGGCAGCTTTTTTCAGACCCGTTATAGCACTGTGGGCTCAGATCCCGTTGAGCAGAGGTGCCCAGAGACAGTCACTGAGATCACAAAGGAAGGGCCAAGAAAAGAAGGGGGCAGCATCTGAGTGGGTGTTCCCCACGGGAGACACCCTCAAGAGACCCCTGGATAGGAGCAAGTGAGGAGGCCGGGGACAGAGCTGGTATGTGTCTGATCTGTCTGGTGCTGCCTTTCTGGGTACCTCTCGTCTGGGTGGTGACAGCCTGCATCAGCATCTGTCACTTAGCACTCATAAACCCTTCTTATGAAATGTTACCAGGTGCCTTGGGGGTCACAGTGAGTGACTTTTAAAAAGAGAGCGTTTATCCCAGGGGACTGGGCCGAAACGAGAGCCCTGTGGATATGCGCCGCTCAACAACGGGCCTTTTCATGACGCTGAGGACGGGATGTGCTCACTGAAGTATAACCAAAAATGCAAACAAAGGACGGACACAGAAAAGCCCAGCTAATTGAATTAGCATCAAATAAAAGGTGCCAAGAGAGGACTCAGCACAAGGCCTGGCTTCTTGTAATGGCCCAAAATGATTAAAATTTACTGAGAAATTGTTGTGCTATTATGTGGCTGGGGCTTTATAAATCTGGTACTTCTTGGTGTAAAGAGTAACATAAAGACTTAGTAATTATCACATTTATTGGTTTACTGCAACTCATTAAATATAGTGAATATGTGTATATGTACATACAGATATGTATGTGTGCACACACATATAGTGAACAGATCTCTCTCTCTCTCTCTTACACACACATATGGTGATATTTTAATTGTACTTAAATGTGATTTTATTTGTATGTTAATAAATAAAGTTGCCTGGGGGTCAGAGCTAAGAGCAAGCCATAGCAGAAGCCAGGTGGTGGTGGCGGCGGCGCACGCCTTTAATCTCAGCACTTGGGAGGCAGAGCTAGGTGGATCTCTGTGTGTTCAAGAATACAGCCAGCATGGAGGCACATGCCTTTAATCTCAATACCAACCATAGAGATCTGGAGGTCTGTATAGACAGGCAGTGACGAGGAGGTCATGTGGTTGGGTTTACAACCAATGAGAAGGCAGAACAGAAAGTCGATAAAAAGGACAAACACACAGTAAAGTATGTCTCTTTCGGAGACGAAGGACAGCAGCGGCAGTGAAGGGTAAGGTTTTTAGCTCTTAGCTATTGCTATGACCTCTTGGGCTATTAACTCTGCATTTGGCTCTGTGTTTCTTATTTAATAAGACCGTTCATCTACACACACACACACACACACACACACACACACACACACACACACAGTGATGAGGCTAAAGCAATTATGTATGTAATTATCTACCTTTACCATGTATGTCCTGCACTGTCACACTGCCCCCCTGAGGAATGATGGCTGAAGGACCCGAGGAAAGGCCCCGAGGGAAGGACAGGGTTCCTATGCTAACTGCTCTCTAAGTGCTGGACTGACTTATGAGTACTGAGACTGTAGGTGTGGAATCAGCTAAACACCTAAGTTAGTAAATGAGAAGGTCATTCACAAAACTGTCTTAGTCAGGGTTTCTATTGCTGTGAAGAGACACCATGACCACCGCAATTCTTAGAAAGGAAAACATTTAATTGGGGTGGCTCCCTTACTGTTCAGAGGTTTAGTCCATTATCATCATGGCGGGAAGCATGGCAGCAGGCAGACAGACATGGTGCTGGGGAAGGAGCTGAGACTCCTACATCTTGATCTGCAGGCAACAGGAAATGAACTGCCTTACTGGGTGTAGCTTGGGCAAAGGAGACATCCAAGCCCACCCCCACAGTGACATGCTTCCTCCAACAAGGCCACCCCTCCTAACAGTACTATTCTCTAAGGGTGCCATTTTCTTTCAAACCACCACAAAAACATCTAGGAAGATGCTTTAATCAGTCAAACTCTGTGCTATAACAATTTTTAAAAACAGAAATTCCACTAGGTGTGATGGTGAATCTCAGTACTGCTGAGGCAGAGGCAGATGGATCTCCATAAGTTCACATCACCCTCATCTACATAGCAAGTTCTCAGCCAGCCAGAGTTACATTGCAAGATCTCATCTCAACACAAATTGCTAAACTACTTCACCACTTGGGGTTTGAGATACTGTCCTCACCAGGAAGGGACCCTAGAAACTATGAGGTAAATTGTAGAAATGTGACAGGGGATCCTCTGAGCCAAGTTAAAGAAAAATGACAGATACAGAAAAGCATACTTGCTGATTTATCTTATACATTTAAAGAAAATTTAGAGACAAATTGAACACTAGGAAAGTAAAAGATACAGATTATCAAGTTGGAGAACCACAGCTTAGGTAATACCCAAACACAGAAATAGACATCCAAAACCCACAGGTGGGTAAGGCAACCCCCACTGAACTGACAGTGATGTATCACTTACCATTGACCTAACGACACAAATGTTCAACAGTGATCATTTTTAATTCTTGCAGGTAAGGATATTGGTGAAGTGGCACTCATATTATTAACAGAGATAGAAGTTGATGGAATCTCTGTGTTTTGGTTTCATTTCTGCTGCTGTGATAAACTGCCCTGACAAGAAATAACTTAGACAGGGAAAGGGTTTATTTTGGCTATACTTCTAAGTTATGGTCCATTATGTCTGGAAGTCAAGGTGACCAACTTAAAACAGTTAGTGATCACATCCACAGTCAAGATTAGAGAGAAATGAGCACATGTATGCTACAGCTCAGCTAACTTACACTGTGTTTCTCCACTCTTAGACAGTTCAGGACCCCCTACCTCAGGAATGGTGCCACCCAAAGTGGATCAATCTACATTACTTATATTTATTAAGATATTCCCTGCAGACATGTCCATAGCCCAACCCAATGTACACAATTTCTTAATGAGACTCTCTTCCTAGAAGACTGTGGCTTGTATCAAGTTGACAAAGGTACCCATCACACTATGTTTTAGAATAACTGGACATGTTAAATATATGTGCATACCATCATGAAACAGTCTTCTGAGTAGAACCCACAAGAGATGAGTACTCTAATTGTCTAAAAGAGGGGCATTTGTGCTGGGCGGTGGTGGCACACGCCTTTAATCCCAGCACTCGGGAGGCAGAGGCAGGTGGATCTCTGAGTTTGAGGCCAGCCTGGTCTACAAA
>CABHPH010163085.1:0-21198 GCA_902168325.1 Peromyscus nudipes
TTTTGGCAAACGTCAGTGGTCATTTTCCTACAGATCCTGCCTGTCCAGTTCATACAACATACTATCAAGCAGTTCAGGCAAGAGCAGTTTCTTGCCCAAATGACAAGACTTTTCCACATTGTAAGCAAACTCCATAATGAGTTTCTTCAGTGCTCATCATCCTCTTTGAAGTAATTGGTGCTGCCAGGAGCAGACTTGTCTCACTGTCCAGAAAAGTCTAAGTTCTTAAAATATTTTAAATGCCATATTCTGTAGATCTTTGAAGTGTTTAAAGATTACCTACCTAATTAAATAGAGCCTTCATCCAGTAACTGATGGAAGCAGATACAGAGATCCACAACCATGCACCTGGTCAAGTTCTAGGAGTCCAGTAGAAGAGAGGGAAGAGGAATTGCATGAGCAAGGGGGGTCAAGATCATGATGGGAAAATCTTTAAAGAGAGTTCAACCAAGCTTAAAGGAATTCACGAACTTTAGAGTGAGAGCTATGGAACCTGCATGGGACCAGACTAGACCCTCTGCATATGTGAGACAGCTGTATAGCTGGGTCTGTTTGAGGTACCCTGGGCAGTGTGATCGAGATCTATCCCTGGTGCATAAGCTGACTTTCTGGATCCCATTACCTATGGTGGGACACCTTGCTTACCCCTGATAAACAGGAGAGGGGCTTGGTCCTGCCTCAGCTGATTGTACCAGGTTTAGCTGTGCCCGCATGAGAGAACTTACCTCTTAGAGGAGGAGATGGAGGGCTGAGTGGGGGAGGGTGGGAGCTTGAGGAGGGATGAGAGAGGGATCTGTGGTTTGTATGTAAAATGAATAAAAAATCCAAAAAAAATCCTCAGGACAGACACAGAAAAAAACTTTGTATATTTAGAAAACTTAGCTAAAACTGTAAGTTTGATTATCATAGATGACCAATTATTAATCTATATTTATTAATTATACATTAAAATTTTAAATGAGCTGCAAAAATATAATACCTTAAACAAGAGTAGAAATATACATACAGTGTAACAAAGTTGACCTTAAATTTGTTTCAATAAACCAAATCCATATCAATGTAAATTATTTTGAGATTAACAGTTGCTTTTTGGATGAATGTAGATTCAATAATCTATCTTTTTATCATTTTTATATCATATTCCCCTTTTTTCTTTAGAAAGAGATTGCATTTGCAATCAACCCCCTTCAAATAAAAACAAACATTTACAAACAATGCTATGGAATAATGCTCTTGTACCCTGCAAAGATTTGTCACTCCTACTGGTTTAATGAAACACTGACTGACCAGTAGCCAGGCAAGAAGTATAGGTAGGGCAACCAGACTGGTAGTATTCTGGGAAGAGGAAAGAAGAGACAGGTCACCAGCTAGAAGCAGAGGAAGTAAGATGAGAATGTTGAACTGAGAAAAGGTACCAAGCCACGTGGCTAAACATAGACAAGAATTATGGGTTAATTTAAGTGTAAGGGCCAGTTAGTTATAAGCCTGAGCAATAGGCCAAACAGTTTATAGTTAACATAAGTCTCTTTGTGTTTATTTGGGTCTAAACGGCTGTGGAACCAGGTGGGACAGAAACTTCCATCGACAACATGGGGCCATTCACTGGAGTGATAGGAGAATCATTGCATGAGTGAGTTGGTAGGCAGTTTGGGTGGTCGTGAGATACACTTTTATCACACACTTTAACACACTCCATCATAACACACGATATAGAGAAAAGTTAGGTGTCCACGTCCACAGTCTGAGAAGAATCTCTGGATTGCTCCTCAGATGCAGTCAGGGCTTCCTTTCTGCAGCAGGCTTGGTGCTTTTTCCAGACTAAATTCTCCACCAGCCAGACATTGGGGAATCTGTTCTCAGACACTCTCCTAAAGAAAGGTCTTAGTTAGTGTAGTCTTCACTCCTACTTACAACTGTGAGTCCATGTTAATCTTATAAAGATGGAGAATAGGACTGCCTGCTGGGGAACACTCTGGGTTTTCATGAAATCCATTATGGCTAGATTTCTAAGCCTCTTGAAACTGTGCCTCTATATTCTTGAGCCATCTGATATTTGAATGAAAACTAGCAAGGACAGTATTGTCCTGGTACACTACAGAGATGTATAATTGCCCATTAAACATGCTGTAGACATCCCCTAAGGGCAAGGGCAAATTGTAAGATTGGATCATAATGGAGTAACCATGTTACATATCTGTAGGCTACTGGGGAAAAGAGTAAACACAAAGGAAAACTTGAATTCATTGGAAATAATAATAATTTGACTGAAATTTTCTGGGGTTATCTAAAGCTCATTTGATTCTGGAACATGAAATAATTGTATCTGATTTTTACCATCTTTCCTCCTATATAGTACATTATAATTATGTATATAAGTGTCCGACATCTGACATTCTCTCTCTCTGTCTCTCTCTCTCTCTGTCTCTCTCTGTCTCTGTCTGTCTGTCTGTCTCTCTCTCCCTCCAAACACATTCACTCATCTACATACTTACATTCACACTCGCATTTACAGATAGTAAATTTTTAAAGGTCAGCATCCATATTGTACATACATGGAATTGTGAAAGTACAAATTTACTACCTAAAAAATTACATTTTAATATTTACTATGGATTCAATATCAATGATATAAGCAGATAGATGTTTTTGCTGTTCTGTTTGGTTTGATTTGGTTTGGATTACATTGATTTGTTTTTTTGTTAAGGAGTCTTGCTGTGTTTCCCAGGCTGGGCTGGAAACTAGGATCTTAAGTGATCATTCTGAGGCAGATATTTGGCTCAGTGGGTAGAAGCAATTTCTTACCTGGGTTAGATCCTCAGCTCCCTTGTGGTAGCTCACAACTATCTGCAAAACCAGTTCCAGGGAATATGATGCCCACTACTTGCCTCCATGGACCCTGTACATATGAGAAACAATTACATACAAATACATAAAATATTAATAAATATAGTATAAAACTTGCTCAAGCTACCAAGTTTCTAGGTTTCCATACATGCACCACTATACAGGTTCTTGTACATGGCTAACTTAAATTAATTGAAAAATATTCCATAAATAGACTCCTATCACACCCCTATAAAGAAGGTAAATGATTCTTTAAAATAAAGGATAATAAAACTATTCTACATGCCATATGCTAAAGGTTTATGGACTCAAAGCTATAAGATACCCAGTTGAGACATAATAAACCATTTGCCTTAAAAGGAGTGTCTAATGATTTTTTTGTTTAACAGTATCTTTACGGTTTAAAATAATACTCCATATGTTCAACTGATTGATATTTATGTGTGCAGTATGTTTGTATAGGATGCCGTGGATATATATTTTATGCTCAAATGGAAGTCAAAATAATATGGTCTGCTTCAGAGAGTAATTCTATATAAAGGATTCAACTAAACCTCTGTACTAACATTGAAAAACTATCCATTCTTTCAATATGGTACACACTAAATATACTGATAACAATACTTTACATCCTTCTATTATCATGGATATTGAAATTATGTATGTCCACTAATATAACACATATATCGCCATTGAGCATCACTGTATGGTTACATTAATTTATGTCATTTTTATACTAATTCACAAGATGTACACTGAAGCCAGGAGCTGGTAGTTTTGATATGGACATGTGGATATTCTGTAACATAGGATCAGGGCATTCCTAATTGGGCACTTACAAAATAACCAGAAAATACTTCCATATGAGTACCATGTATTGAGTACATCAGATAAGTAACTTATGAATCCTTTTCTATTTGATCATTGTTTAAAGAATAAAGATGGACAGAGATGCCCCAAAAGTCATTTGCTTTTTCCCCCCCTCCCCTCCCCCTTCCCTCCCCTCTGCCTTCCTCTCCTCTCCTCCTATTCCCTCCCATTCTCTCCTCTCCCTCCCTTCCCTTCCTGTCTTCTGCTCTTTCTGCTCTCCTCTGATCTGCTCTCCCTCCTTCTTTCCCTCTCTTCTCCTCTCCTCTCCGCTGCTCTCTTCTCCTATTCTTTCCTCTCCCACACTCCATCTCTGCCTTTCCTCTCCTCTCCCTCTATCTCCTCTCCTCCTCTCTTTTCCTCTCTTCTCCCTCCTTCCCTTCCTCTCCTCTCCCCTCCCTCCCTTCTTTTCCTCTCCTCTGCCCTCCTCCCCTCCCCTCCCCTCCCCTTTTCTCCTCTCCTCTCCTCTCGTTCTTCTCCTCCTCTCCCCACACTCGTCTTTCTCTGTCTTACTTCTTCCTCACCTATCTCCTTCCTTTTCTTCCTCTTTTCATTCCTCCATTCCTGTTTCCCCTCCCCCTACTTTATTTTTCTTCCATAATAGTTTTTGAGCACTTAGCACTATGGTTCATACTTCCTCACCCAGCTAGTCTAGACTGATTCATTTTAGTTTACATACACTCGATAGCTTTGTAACTATTCATTGTTGTCAGAAAGAGATGTGTTACGTGCACAGGCTTGGTGAAGGGAAAAAATGACGAGTCTGTCACTTTTACTTCCAGATTAACTGATCTTTTAATCATAACTTCAAATAAATTATATTAAATGCTCAAAAATATCCCCAAATGAATTTTATTATCTTAAACTTGGAAACTGGTAAACTACTTCAAAATTTATAGAAAATATTTTAAAGAGACTTAGGAAAACCTTAGATATAATACAAATTTAAATCATTATTTTATTTTAAGAAAATATCTTATATGAAGATAGCAGTCTAGAATAAAAAAGTAAAAAAATCACTCATTTTCCCAGTTAAGATCAGTTTACACATTGTCAATATAATTATTCTAATTAGGGAAAGGTATTATTTTTTCATGGCTGTATTTGTTATATTACTGAGAAAATTAGAGTTATCACAATGTCTCTTCATAAATAAAATATATCTCTAGTAGCCATTTTAGGAGTCATAGTCTGAGCTTAAATTTTTAAACATCACTGTTAATCTTCTCTCCATCCTTTGATTTTGCTGAATGATAAGACATGTCCTTGTAATAATTGAAGTCTGTTTCTTAAAGTTTAGACATGAAAACTTTAGTAAATATCAAACTTTCATGACTTAATATTCCTAGTGAAAATATTTAAACACATTGAAGCATTAATTTTTCAACAGAATGAAGAAATTTTGGCTTTTGTCTATTCGATGTGATATATTTTTTATTCAGTACTGTTTTATATGAAAAAGAAATATTTAAGGCAAAGAAGTTCATGCTGAAGAAGCAGCTGAGTTTGTGGAATTGGCAAGTTAACTCTAAGAATGTCAATTAGGAGTTTTCATTTGATTCATGTCATGTATATTTTCATGCTCATGTAAATTTATGAATATTCAAACATGCAAAGGGCATCTATTTTGTATTTGACTGTGGATTGGAATGAATTATATTTTAAATATAGAAGGGCTTCTGGGAGTTCAAGTGACTTTAAATGGGCCTCAAACTGCTTAAGACATCAAAGGAAGAAGTTATCAAAAGCGTTATCCTAAGACATATAAGTGAAAATTAGAGGAATCTGATGATAACCTGAACTGGCATGGCTAAAAATGAAAGGATGTCCCAGACAAGCTGCTGGAGGAGAAAAATCATCAGTGATCTTATCTATCTGTGAATCCTTCAAACAGCAATAATAATCAGTCTGGCAAGATACGCTCACTAGGGCAATAATGGTACAGATGCTATTAAGATAACCAGCTGTTTTCTGATTGGCTTTAAGACTGACTCTGCAGGACAGATCTCAGGTCGGGTGCTCTGACCAGGAATAAGAATGCAGGACCAGGGAGCCCATAAGCTCTAGGTGTGTACCACGCTCCTACTCTTTCACTGTTTTATAGTATTAAACTGCCTTATAGATTCTTATTGTTAAACCCATATATTAGTGCACCTCTCATCCTTTATCAGTAAAATTGATTTTGTTATGGGTAGTAATAAAAATAGAGACTCATAACTAGTCAAGGTGCAAAGAATATGTGATTTGATGAATTTTCAGCATTAGATATCTATAACACACACACACACACACACATACACACGGACTCAGAGATCTTCACAGAGAGGGTGGAAGAAAGACTTTAAAAGCCAGACAATGGGGATGACTATTATTACACTGTATTCTGTAGACAGGACAGGGCCACTATACTCATGAACTCATAGCAGCTGTGACTTTATGCACAACACTTGCTCAAGATCAAAGCAGTCAAAATTATAGTACAGATTGGGGGATGAGAAACAAAGCCCCACCACAGCAGTGAAATTATTGGCAGGTATGAGAGGGTACATTAATTTTCTGAAGGGATATGGGTTCTGGTGGATTGCACGTGCACCATGGCTAATCTATGCACATACTGGCAGCACGGATTAGAACTCCAACAAACTGATATTGGAGGTGGGACAACGTGAGGAATCTAGAGGGAGTTAGAGTTGGTGAGCGGGCATTAGATATGATCAAAAAATTTATTTTAAACTTGTATGGAATTCTCAAGGAATAGATACTTTTTACTTTAACAATACAGTGGGCATCTACTATTTTCTTTTTCAGTTTTTTGAGATTGTAATTTAAATACAGCACTTCTCCCTTCCCTTTCTGCCCTCCAAATCCTCCCATATAGCCCTTCTTTCCCTCATTCAAATTCATGGCTTTCTTTTTGTACCAATTATAATTGCATGCATGCATATCTCTAAATACTACCTGTTTAATCTGTATAATGTTACTTGTACACAGGTTTTCAGGCCCGACCATTTGGCACTGGACAACCAACAGGTATGCTGTTCCCTGGGAAGGACCATCTCACTCCCAGCTTTCTTCAGTCACCAGTAGTTCTTTGTGTAAGGTTGTGGTCTCATGGGCTGTTCCTGTCCTATTCGGCATGTTCCTTGGTGTCATCCTAGGTCAGGTCACATTGAGCAGTCATTCTGGTGAGACTTTATGGGTATAATCTTCTGACACTACTAGGAGATGCAGTCTCAAAGCAAAATCCCTGATTCTCAGGCTCTTATAGTCTTCCTGCCCCCCTCTTCTACAATGTCCCCTGAGCCTCAGGAGTAGGAGTATTTTGTAGATGTATCTACTATGACTGGGCTCCACAACTTTGCATTTCAACTGGTTATGATTTTCTCTAATGTTCTCCATCTGTTGCAAAGGGAATAAATGCATTTTTTAAAAATGAGGGGATATTTTGAGCACTCGAGGCTCAGCTGGATGAAGCTAAAGGTGAAAGTGATTCCCAAGAAAGATCATGAATTAGAGCTGGGAGACTACCTGGCATCTTAACCGGAAGAGCTGAGATACCTAAATAGCTTCCCATGAAAATTCAAGAGTTCAAGAAGAAACAGCAAATTAATTACAGGTACAGAGTTCAGTCAGAAATTCATACATCTGGAATCTCTTGACACATGGTATTAGCCACTGTTTCAAGGATTAGAGAATAACTTGCTTTAGTATGTTTGGGGAATATCCAAATAAACAAAGTTAAATCAATCATCTGGTGTCTCTTGGGGATACTCTTTCCAGTTTCTGGCAGTTTCAACTCTCAGTGTCTTTTACCACACCTCTTTTCATATAATTGCCTTGAATTTAAATTCACTTGGGTAGCTCTTCCATTTTCTTTCAATTCCTTTCTGAGTTGTCTTGAACATGTAATAATCCATTATCCCTCAAAAAATAAAATAAAATAAAATAAAATAAAATAAAATAAAATAAAACAAAATAAAATAGAACACCCTTAAATGTCAATTTGCTAAAGCAGTTTGTCAAAATTAAAAGTTTTCTTTCAAAGTGAATGAGCCAACATGACAATTAGAACTTCCAGGAAACAGAATATAAAACACTATCATGAAGGGTAGTTCAAGTAAAGCTGACCTACTCCTGTGATTAAAATAGGTGAAAATGTGTCCATAAGTTCACTGGAATGATGACAATAAATGATAACAAATGATCTTTCTTCATAAATAAAAAACAAAAGATTATAATTTAACATTTTGGGTAACATTTATAAATATACTGAGTATTATACTCTATGAAGCAGTAGAGCGATTATTTTGTATGTATTTTAATGAGCTCTGACAATAGTTAAATGAAGTAATTGTCACTCTCTACTCCATTAAACAAACAAGAAAATCAGGCCCTTAGAATCTGAGTTTCACACAAGAACAACAAGCCAGCAAATTCAGATGAGGATTGTGCAGACAAGACATCTGACTCTACATTCTATATCCATCTATTCAGGCCTGTTCAACTCCCTTTGTAATCAGTTCGTCCTCCTTCCACAACTTTCTTCCCTCCCCAAACACATAGTCATTTCTTATCTGCCTCCAAATGGGTTCCCAAGTACAAAACAGGGATCGTGTTGACCCCGTTACCAAGAACAATATTCAAGACATGATGTACTGACCAGGGCTTAAAGCAGAATCCATGTCTCAGAATTCTCTGAATATAAAAGAAAGAACTTTATCGCCACAACATCCAGTTTTCCCAACACCCTTTATTGGAAATGATGTCTTTTCTAGAGTTTATGCTTTTTGTTTCTTAGTCAAATATCAGATGGCTGTAGTTACGAGAACAAATGTTTGGGATTTTTGTTTTGGTCCATTGCTCAAAGTAGTAATTTGAATGTAATTGGGCCCTTAAGCTCATAGGGAGTGACAATATTAGGAGGTACAGCTTTTCTGGAGTAGGTGTGGCCTTGTTGGATGAAGTGTGTCACTGTGGGGGTGGACTATGAGGTTTCCCATGCTCAAGATACTTCCCAGTGTCACAGGCCACTTCCTGCTGCCTTGTGATCAAGATATAGCCAGAACCATATCTGCCTGGACACTGTCAGAATCCCTATCATGATGATAATGGACTGAACCTCTGAAACTGTAAGCCACCACCGCAATTAAGTGTCATGGTGTCTCTTCACAGCAATACAAGCCCTAACTAGGACAGTCTATATGTTTATTTTGGTGCCAGTATCATATATGTTTTACTACTATGTCTCTGTAATGTGTCTTGATGTCTGGAACAGCAAACTCTTCAGTAATCTCTTTTTGCTCAGGATTTCTTTGGCTTTTTTGGGGTCTTCCTTGGCTCTGTACATATTTCAAAATTATTTTTCTATTCTGTGAAGAATGTTTTGGGTATTTTAATTAGGATTACACTATTTCTGTAATTACTTTTGGGAAGGTGAACGTTTCCACAATATGAATATTACAAATCTACAAACACAGGATGCCTTTCCATTTTCTAGTTTCTTCCTTAGTCTCTTTCGTCAGAGATTTGCAGTTTTCATTGTAGAAGACTTGGTTAGGTTTATTCCAAGATATATTATTATGCTTAATGCTACTATAAATTAAAGTGTATCCATGATCTTTCTCAGAGTTTGTTTTTGGTGCATAGAACAGCTTCTAATTTTTATAAATTATTTTGCACCTGCCAAAATTTTCTGGTGAGAGTTTTGAGATATCATCTGTATATAACATCACCTATAAATAGGGATACTTTCACTTCTTCTTTTCTTATTTGTATACCTTTAATTTCCTTCTCTTGCCTTATCACTCTATCTAGGACTTTTGGAATTATATGGAAAAGGAGTATAGATAATAGATAGCCTTAGTCCTGAGCAAAATGGGATTGGTTCAAGTTCTTCTACATTTATGATGAAGTTGGCTATATAGGTTTGCCATATCCACTCTTATTCAAGGCATGGTCTCTCCACACATAAGAAACCAAAGATAAAAGTCTCTCAGGCTTTTATTAATGCAAGCATGTTGGAATTTGTCAAAGGCTTTTTTTGCATCTATTGTGAGTATCATGTGATTTTTATCTTTAAGTCTATTCATATGATATATTGTACTTATTGACTTATGCATGTTAAGACAACCCTGCATTTCCAGGATAAAGTCAACCTAATTGTCATGGAGGTATGTGCCTCTATTTGGTTTGCTGCTAATTTATTAAGTATTTCTGCATCTTTATTTTTCAGTGATATTGGTCCTTAGTTTTGTGGGGAATTGTGCGTGTGAGTGTGTGTGTGTTTGTGTTTGTGTGTGTTTGTGTGTGTGTTTACATGGTTTAAGTAATAGATTAATACTGGCTTCATAGGTCACATTTGGGAGTGATATTTCTATTTTTATTCATTTGAAAACTTTAAGGACTTTTGGTTATCATTCTTTGAAGGTCTGGTTTAATTCTGATGAGAATCTATCTGGATCTGGTGTAGCTAGAGTTTTCCTGCCTGGCCCACAGTCAGGACAAATCTCTCTCACCCACCAGTCCCACAGCTGCTCAGACTCAACCAAGTAAACACAGAGACTTATATTGTTTAAACTGTTTGGCCTAGTTGCTCAGGCTTCTAGCTATCTAGTTCTTACATCTTAAATTAATCCATTTCTATAAATCTATACCTTGCCACATGGCTCGTGGCTTACCGGAATCTTCACATGCTGCTTGTCATGGTGGTAGCTGGCAGTGACTCCCTCACTCAGCCTTCTACTTCCCAGAATTCTCCTCTCTCCTTGTCCCACCTACTTCCTGCCTGGCCACTGGCCAATCAGTGTTTTATTTATTGATCAATCAGAGCAATTTGACATACAGACCATCCCACAGCAATCTGGTCTTTCTTAAGTTCTAGGCTTGTTTTTATTATTGTTTCATTCTCCTCCTTTAATGTAAGTCTGTTGAGGTTGTTAGTTTCTTATTGATTTAACTTGATAATTTAGAATAATCAAGAATTTTACCCTTTTATGTTCTAATTTAATGGCATTCAGGTTTTCAAAATGTTCCCTTATAGTATTCTGTATTTCTTTAGTGTCTGCTGTAATGTTTCCCTGCTAATTTCAATTATATTAGTTTTCATCATCATTTTCTTTGGTTTTTTTTGTACAAAGCATATATAGATTATAGTATAATTACATCACTACTCCCTTTTCTCCCTCCAAACTCTCCTTACCCCTTCCCCTATATACCTTCCTTCAACATGTTCCACACCTAACGCCCTCTCAAATTAATGGACTCTTTTTGTTTGGTTATTAGTATTACACAACCACATATAAATAAAATCTACTAAGTTCGTTTTTGTTTGTGTGTACATGACTAGTTTGTATTTGACAACAAATTCACAGATGTACCTCCTGATAGAGTTGATGGTGACTGGGTAAATAGGTAGGCAGTGTTTTTGAGAGACTGAGACAGTCAGGAAAGATTCTTTGAGCAGTTGCTGTTTACCAACACATTAGAAAAGAGAGAACCACAGTTGGGAAGGGCTGGTGAATGAAGTGTAGGCCACAGTCAGGGAAGAAGATCTATAGAGGCTCTACCCAAGAGGATTCCATAGAAAGCAATATTATAAAAACCAGCTGAAAGAGAGGAGTTTGAGTTAGTAAATGCATATAAATAAACAATGCATATTTGAAGAGACAGAATTGGTTAATGTTTTAAATATTATCCAATCCCTATGTATTACATCATAGATGTTCCACTAATATCTGATATTTAATGTTTGCCTAAACTGAACATAAAGTTAATTTAAACTGTAAGAAAGGTTTAACAAATAACTAATGCTCATCTGATCACCATCACATTCATTTTTTTTCCTGTTTTTGACTTTAGACATTTTTCTACTTATGGCACTTTCAACTGTCATCCCTTTATTCTCTTAATGACAGCAGTCCATTTATCTATCAAACATTGAGCTCACTGGCCCTTTCGCTAGCTTTCACTGACAATACGTATGAGTGGTGTTTCTTTCCTTACTTAGCATATATTTTTTCATAAAATTTTAAAGTAGAAATATTTAACAGATTTAGGTGATTTCAAATTATCTCTTAGCTCTTAAAGAATTTAATTAATCTTTTTCTTCTTTTTTATTGTGCTTGGATATTGTGGTAGTTTGAATGAAAATGGCCCCCATAGGCTTATAAAGAGTGGCACTATCAGGAAATGTGGCCTTGTTGGAGGAAGTGTGTCACTGGGGTTGGGTTTTGATGTTTCAAATGCTCGACCAAAGCCCAGTGTCAATATCTCTCCCCGTGCTGCCTACTGATCCTGCTGTAGAACTCTCAGCTCCTTTCCTGCCGGCCTGCTGCCATTTTTCCTGCCAAGATGATCATGAACTAAACCTCTGAATTGTAAGCCAGCCCAAAGTAAATGTTATCCTTTGTAAGAGTTCCTGTGGCCATGGTGTCTCTTCATAGCAACAGAAACCACCCTAAGTTCAAAATACAATTTTGGTATATTAAAAATCACAGTCTTTTTAAGAAAATCCATCTTATGAAATGCGGAACCACTTTTTTGAACTGTATGATTTAAGTACTTCCATTTTTCTCCCTTTTAGATGTGTATCTTGATCTAGGATAAGCTATGTACGGACACTCCACTTTCCAACCCGACATCTGCCACTATAACCAGATAGACAAAGCCCCGTTTTTTCAGCAAGAATATGATATTCATTTTACTATGGTCAACACAGTAAGGTACCCTAAGCTGTGTGACTCACCTAACCAAACATGTGCTGACATTGGACTCCATACATGTAATCCTAGCACTAAGAATGGTCAACAGAAACATAATTTTAGGAGGAACTGTGCCACATAACTAGTCCTAGACTACTATAGAATTGGTACCCAAACCTTACTTTTTTTTAAAAAGATATTGTTTTGTAGTATCTCAGGATAGAAGTCTGAGGTAAAGAATTTGACATGTGTTTTCTAGTAAGAGATACACCAGAGAGACCCTGCCCAATGCCTGCCACTCTGGTGCTTCTCATGGTATTTCTATTACATTTGGGGCCTGATAAAGAATAGCTTCACAGCCCTGGCTCTGCCTTTACCTCCAAGAGTCATTCACCCTGCCTGTGGCTCTGTACAATTTCCCCTTTTTGTAAGGATACCAGTCGTATACAATTAAGGGTCTACCCTGGTTCAATATCACCTCATTAACTAATTACATCTGCAATTAACCTATTTCCAAACATGATCACATTCTGAAAGGCTGCGGGTTAGGACTTCAATATATGAACTGTGAGAGAGGCCACAGTTCAACCTTTAGCAACAATATTAGAAGTAATCTTTCAGACTTCCGTAAAGGATACATGAATTAAATGACACAATTTGCTACCACAGCCTCTGAAACAGAGTCAAGGTCATTGTACAAGGCTACACATCTATCCCTATGTGCAAGAGGAAGCCAAAGACACATACTGTTCTGCATTTTCATCAAGATAAATGTACCAATGTGTGAGAATACACTTAGTAGAGTCTACTTTATATTAATTTCCTAGCATTAGTGTTGCCTGAGAGAAACCAAAAGCAGAGTTCTTCAGTTTCAGTGCGCAAGCTCGATGAGAAGCAGGAGCAACAGTTTTTTTTTTTTAAGTAAGAAAGGGTTAAAAGGGAAGAAAATTGTTGTATGCAGCGGTGTTGTTGTTTCACAACTAAAAGAAGCTCAGTGAGAGGAGTGGAGGATCCACAGTGCTCTGCCCTGAACCAAATTCTTAGAAGAAATATCTCTCAAAGCATCAAGTGGGGTGGGTACATCATCATAGGGACTGGCTCACATCAGACATCTGTATATTTAGGCAATGGTCAGCTAATCCATCAGCTTCATTAATAAGACACCGAGTTTTATAGGAATAGCAGGAGTTACAGAAAGTATCCTTCATTTCCCTTGCAGTATTGCATATGTGTTTTTCATTAATGAGCCAAAGAGGAGAACACCTAAGTCATTTGTGCACTAAGCCAAACCTTAAGACACAGATAATGGCTTTGGAAGGCCTATTTAATTAAAAGTATCAATTCATAGTTTAGATGGATAGACTGAAAGCAGCATGTGGCTCAAAGAGGCTGTCCAATTTTATCATAATTCCTCACGTTGACTGGTCTGTGTTCCTTTAATCCTTTCCCTCATGTACAAACATCTGTTTCTTAAGCTCATTTATTTATTTGCTTTGATGGTCATTTTGCTCAATGCATTCCATATGCTTAGTACTCAATGTTTGAAAATGGTATGTCTAAATTCTTTACATACCTTGGATCATTAATGTTTTTAACCATAGATTATCAGCTTAGCACTCCTCTGAAGAGAGATCAAATCATTTTCTCTTTGAAATTCTTTTTCCCTTAGTACAATCTAATATTATCCAATGCAATTTATACAGGGGGGGGGTCCCTTTCTCTCTGTAAAATCGTTCAGCTATTCTTTTTCTTTTCTCTCTCTTTTTTGATATTCCTAAGAGGACGTTGGGGATTATCTGGGTCAAAAGGCAATGGTAGGACTAGGGAAGAACAAAACTCTCCAAATTAAATTTAGTCTGTATTTTAGGGGTAGGGCAGATTTGGGCTAAAGCATAATGTATTGTCACTCACAGGAGGAGAGCATCCACCTCTATTCTGAGTCTCATTCCCTGATCTATATTCTTAATACCAAAATGTATAAACCTTAGCCACTAGTCTACCAATGAAAAATGGAAGGACATTTTCATGAATAAATTCCTTATTTGCAGTAAAAAAAAAAAAAACCCTAAGAAAGTTTTAAGTTTAGCATACAGAGACAAAATCATTTTGATTTTTGGCATTTCTTAGTCTTAAAAATGCTGATAGGGAAAAGGGGGATCTTTGGAATGCAAAATGAATAAAATTTTTTTTCTTAATTAAAAAATGCTTATAGAAAAACTTTTTTAAAAATTTGAATACTTCTCTATGGTTATAGGTAAGACCTACGCAAACTAGAATCTTCAACACTCACACATGGATGAAGGAAGGGTATAAGAGGTTCCATACCTAAGAAGCCACTAGGAGAGGAACAGTTATTGTTCTGAAGGAACAGAGCCCCTAGCAAGCTGCTCATGATTCAGTAAATAATCGCACATCTATATGCACGTGAAGGCATCCCTAAATAAACTCAGAGAATTATTTGAAAAAAAATAACGACATGAATATATGATGGGCGCTCACTGAGAAGAAGGTTTAAGATCTAGTGGGAAACAGATAAAGGAATGGGGGTGACTTGGTAAACATACATTATGTACATATACGAAATCGTCAAAATGAATAAAATATATTTGAAAACAATAACAAAAACTAAGCACTTGGTAATATTCTTACATCATCCTTCTGCATTTCTTAAAATATTTTAAATGAAATTCATATTTAACATAAATAAATCTTAACAAGTTAAAAAATTTCAGTACTTAAAATTAGTTGAAATTATCGATAAAATTCTGGGTAAATTATTTCACGCTCTTAAAGACACCAGGTGTGTCATTGAGGTTAGTCTTTTAGGGTAATTGCTGTTTGGATAATTGAGGAAAGTTATGATATCCTATTTAGTACACATATTTCTCATCTTTTAAAAATAATATCAAAATGAAGAACTATTATTACATAGTTAGTCAAAATTAGTATCTGCTAACTTCACTTTGTATCCCTAATCCAAAAGCTGTGCATTTAAACAGATGTTGAAATAAACAAAGATCACAAATACTAATTGGTATTGTTACTAAACTACAGAAGTATTCACCTGTCTTTTCAATGTTCAGTATCTATTTTTACATCATGAGCTCTTTCTATTTCCTTTTATTCAATAGCTTAGAAATGGCCTCAGAACCCTCTAAATAATAAATACTTTATTTGTCTCTAGTACTGTTTAAACATAGTGTTAGCATTCAGACATCTGTACTGGCCTGCCCTTAGGGTCCTGACAGGATATACCCTCAGCTACAGCCACTAAGAGTACCTCCTGTTCACATTTGCTACCTTTCCTCATAATAAAACGCTGTGGGATGGTCTATATGTCAAATTGCTCTGATTGGTCAATAAATAAAACACTGATTGGTCAGTGGCCAGGCAGGAAGTATAGGCGGGACTAACAGAGAGGAGAATTGAGAGGACAGGAAGGTGGAGGGAGACACTGCCAGCCGCCGCCATGACAAGCAGCATGTGAAGACCAGTAAGCCACAAGCCACGTGGCAAGGTATAAATTTATAGAAATGGATTAATTTAAGATATAAGGACAGTTAGCAAGAAGCCTGCCACGGCCATACAGTTTGTAAGCAATATAAGTCTCTGTGTTTACTTGGTTGGGTCTGAGCGGCTGCGGGACTGGCGGGTGAGAGAGATTTGTCCTGACTGTGGGCCAGGCAGGAAAACTCTAGCTACAATAAAAGGTAGGCATTTCTTACCTCCAGTCTCTTTCTCTTCTTTCACTCTTGTTCCCAGGGACCAGTCTCTGCCCTCCCTTCAATAAACGTCCCATGTGGGCCCTGTTGTATGATGTGACTCCTTCCCATTGTTTTTAAAATACAACACATAGATCCTACCGACTTGGTGAGTCTTCTTTCAAAGACACATTGTTCTCTAAGCTAGAGAGAAGCATAAGTCTTTCCTTCTTCAATCGCAACAGGGGGCCAAAGGTCCCTTGGGTGTACCATTTCCACTGCTGGAGATGTTTACTAAATGTCATCACCAGGCAGCAGCCAGGGCTTCAGCTAACTTATTATGCACAAGACAACTCATTCAACAAGAATAATCAGACATAAAATACCCAAAATACCATCACTGGGGCAGCACACTGCATATAGCTCTAAAATGACAACTGAGAATCATTGCCCTCAACTGACTTAGTTCCCTTCTTCCCTTCCCCTCACAAGTTAATCAAAATTGCTGCTTTTCACAGAGAGGGATTTTTTTTTAAGATTCTTTTTGTTTTTAATTATGTTTGTGCATTGTGGGATGACATGAACATGGAAGTGCACATGTCCATGGAGTCTTGAAAAAAACCAAACAAACAAACAATAAAACACTAAATCCCATAGAGCTGGATTTACAGGTACTGTAAGCTACAGTATTTGGGTGCTGAAAACTCTATTTGTGTTGGAAGAGCAGCACATATTCTTAACTCCTACATCACCTTTCTAGCCCCTAGATTCTTAAAAACTCTCAAAGAAGGAGAAGAAAAAGGAGGCCAAACAAGAGGATAAGAAATAAAAATAAGAAAAGAATGTAAGAGATCAACTGAGAAAAAGAAAGTTTGATCAGAAATGAAGGAGGAAAGAGAAGGTGATGTGCAGTGAATATGACCACAACAGTGTATGTATGAATTATCAAAACTGGTGTTAAATTTAAAATAAACTAAGAATAAAAATGTCTTAAAATAGTGCAAATGTACTAACATTACACATTAAATGCTAAGACTTTATATTAACATAAACTTTTATTCTAAGTCTCTTTGGATGATATACATTTTCTTGATAATTAATCTAATAATTTTTCTTCTTGTTTATTATTAACAGTATCCATTCTTTCTAAGCTACAAAACAAGAAATTGTGGCAAAATATGTTACTCATATCTAGGTTGTTTTGACCAGTAAGTTTTATTTCAAAATATAAGAGGACTCAAGTATAGCTATATACTGTAAGAATAAGACAGAATAAGTAGTATTCCATGCTAATAATTATGATAAGGAGGACAATAAAATTTACATTTGGGATTGTAACTAACATTAATGTTGTAGGTTTTATCGGGTATAACAGTGAAAATGTAATGATATTATTAATGAGTTCAAATCTCAAGAGGCTGAAGAACGTCAGGATAATTCTCTATAAAGTTGGTTGAAGCCTTTCCCATCTTAGCCCTTTCACTGACAGGCTGTGAGATATAATTATCTAAACAATACCAGGATTAAATGTTAACAAAAAACCAGGGTTGGTACTTATGCCTGTCATATCTAACTATAGAAGGTGGAAGTGTAAGTATTGCCATACATTTACAGCCAGAATATTCTGCAGTGAGTTCCAGCCCAGGTTTGCTTGCTGAGTGAGACTCTTCTACAACAAACAAAGAAAAATGCTTGATGAGTTAAGTATCATTCCAGATCCATAGAATAGAAAAACTGTCTTGTATGTTCGAGGTTACTCATAGTGTGTGATGTAGACATTAGATTTTTATTCACAACTTACTGTCTTCACAGTACCTGGAAATGTCAGCCTCATTAAAAATACTTCTATACAAATACATGAATGAATATTTAAACAATTATTTTATGTATATAGTATTTTAACAGTAATGATGTGCATAAGGATAAATGTAAACAATAAACATACTACACTTTGATTCATTGGAGAGAGCATTAAAAATTAGTGAAAAGGGATATCTTTCATCCATAAGAAACTTCATTAAAATTCTGGCTTCTCTCTTTTAGAAATTTTTAAATAATACCTACCAACCTATCTCTCCATTTATCTACCTGCCTAATGTCCCTGCCTACGCTGATAGAATAAGACTGTGAATTGCTTCATTCCCATTCAGTGACATTTATTATCTTTTTTCAGATCCCTTGTTCTGATAGAGTAGAGGAGTCACCCGATTTAAGAAGCAGTAGGTATTACCATTTATAAAGAGGAAAGTCAAATGCCATTTCTCTTGGCTTGTTAAAGGAACAGATTCCCATCAGCAATTTCTTACTACCGCCCACCATCTGTGGGATGGCTTCACATAATTGCTTCCACACCCGGTCTCCGGTAGGCCTTATTTTTGATAAACAGAAAATAAAATTAAGCTCTCATATGAGACCTATTACAGAGGAGACTTGGAATAAATATAGTAGATTTAATTTTTTCCTTTCACAAAACTGACAAGGCAGCTGCTGGGAGGCTTGCTGTGAATCTTTGTTTAGATTGAAATTCCAATGATGAGGCTTCAGCCATCACTGACAAGACATGCTATATGGTCAATGGGAAAGAAGTTGTTTCCCAGGCTTCTGTCTTAGATATGTCAAGGACTGAAAGAATAAGAATAATTTAGAATGATAATCATTGGTGTCATTGAATTTTAAATCAACACCTGGGTTACGCATGAGGGGGAGAATATAAAGCCAGATACATTAAAGAAGGCAGGGACATTCACTTTAATATTCATAAAGTTTTGAAAAGGGATCTGTACAGTATGTTGTAAACAGGTGGTGCTGTATGGAGTTATGTCGTAAATTGACAAATCAGCAGGTGAATTGTTGTTAGCCTGCCAATGAGCTTGGACAGAGGTGTGAGAGGTAAGATGTTAATTCCAAAAGAAAACATGTTCAAACGATAATATAAAAACCTTTAACAGAGTAAGTAACAAGTAAGGTACACTATCATCCATGACAATTTATATCAGAAAAAATGTTACATATGCTAAAAGTATGTAAAAATATCACACTAATAAAATGAGAAGTTCCAGTATATATTAACACAAAGAGAGACTGATTGTGTTTTGGGGGGTTACTTACTTATCTATTAATTTGTTTGTTTAGGTTTCCTGAAACAAGTTTCATTCTCTGGCCTAGGCTGGGCTGAAACTCACTACCTAGCCTAGGCTGGCTACAAACTCAGAATTCATACTGTCCCTATCTCTTAAATGCTAGGATTATGGGTGTTAGCCACCACAACTGAAATTTGTAGTAGCACAGTTTGAACAAAGTTCATATGACCATCAAATAATGACTCCATGAAAGGAAGTGAACATCCTGACTCTTCATGGTCATAACATGAATGGAGTCCATCTATAAGTTGGTGTCATGTTTAGTATCTATAACCTTATGTGTGCTTCTGGATTCATCCATATTGTTCTGTTGTTTAGGTGTTTCATTTTTATTAATACTCCACAGCCTACGGTGTGTGTGGGTCAACCACTGTTTCATCCATTCTTCTATAGAGACAAGAGGGTCTCTGGGCACTGCTGGCTGCCGATGTGGATGTAGGATTTTTTTTGGAAACACTCTCTCAGGAGAATACTTGAAAGAATGATAGATAAGGAGACTCCATATCCTTCTCTGTCTTCTATGTGTATACATGGGCATACAAACTTGCACATAACACACACACACACACACACATCAACAACAACAAAATAGATTTTATATGGAAGAATAATGAAGAATAAGTCCTTTAATGGTTCCAGCTACACTACTCTTGAACATATATCCAAAGGACACTCCATTTAAAAATGTATTGTGTTGGTAAGAATAATAGAGCCAATTTGGTGGTGCTAGGTGAGGTTGATGCATTCTTCCTATCTCAGAAGAGGCATACAAATGAGGAAGATGTAAATCCACACACCAATGGACCCTTGATATTTTCTAGAAGCCAGAAGTACACACTCAAAAAAGGAGCATCCTCAACAAAGGGTGCTTGTCAAAATGGATTTTTTGCATGTAGAAGAATTCAAATAGATTCGTATTTATCACTCTGAACAAAACTCAAGTCCATGTGGCTCAAAGGCCTCAACATTAAACCATACAAACTAAAAATTATAAAAGAGAAAGTAGAGAATAGCCTTGAATTCATCAGCACAGGAGATGACTTGACTTTGTAATCAGAACACCATTAACACAGGCACTAAGATTGACTATTAATAAATTAATGGGACCTCAGGAAACTGAAAAGCTTCCATAAGGAAAAGGATGCTGTTAACAGGGCAAAGCAGCACCCTACACAATGGGGAAAAAATTTACCAACTCCACATTCAATATAGGACTAATATCCAAAATATATAATGAACTCAAGAAATTAGATAACAACAACAAAAAAACCCAAATGATCCATTTAAAAATTGGGTACAGATATAAACAGGGAATTATCAATAGAGGAATCTCAAATGGCTGAGAAACACTTGAAATATTCCACATCCTTAGCCATCACAGAAATGCAAATCAAAACAGCTTTGGGATTCCATCTTACATCTGTCAGAATGGCAAAGATCAAAAACACAAGTGACAGCTCATGCTGGGGAGAATGTGGAGCCAGAGGAAGACTCCTCCATTCACCTACAGCCACTATGGCAATCAACATGTCATTTCCTTAGATAATTGGGAATTGATCTACCTCATGATCCAGTTACATCACTCTTGGACATAAACCCAAAGGACACTCCATCTTACCTCTATGACACTTGCTCAACTATGTTCATTGTGGCTTTATTCATAATAGCCAGAAACTAAAAACAACTTAGATACCCCTAAAAAAAAAGAAGAAGAAGGAGAAGAAGAAGAAGAAGAAGAAGAAGAAGAAGAAGAAAGTATAGTACATTTACATAATGGAGTATTACTCAGCTCTTAAAAAATGGCATCATTGCTGGGCAGTGGTGGCACACGCCTTTAATCCCAGCACTTGGGAGGCAGAGGCAGGCACATCTTTGTGAGTTCGAGGCCAGCCTGGTCTACAGAGTGAGATCCAGGAAAGGCGCAAAGCTACACAGAGAAACCCTGTA
>CABHPH010163085.1:21598-47353 GCA_902168325.1 Peromyscus nudipes
CTACACAGAGAAACCCTGTCTCAAAAAAAAAACAAAACAAAAAAAAATGGCATCATGACATTTTCAGGTAAATGGATACAACTAGAAAAAAAATCATCCAGAGTGTGGTAAAGCAGACACAGAAAGACAAATATAATACATATTCACTTATAAGTGGTTATTAGCCATTAAGTAAATAACAACAAAGCTACAAGCAGTAGATGGAGAGTGGTTAGGTAAAGGGGAGGGGTCTAGGGGGATTTCCAAAGGAGATCTACCCGAAAAGGGGAACTAGAATAGATTTTGTGGGCAGGCTGGAGGCCTTGGGGATAGGAGGGGAATCAGATTGGGGAGATCAGGTCACAGGGAGATGGGATGGAAGGAGAGAGTGTGGGGACAGACAGCTGCAATTGATGGCCATTTTTAAAATCTATGAAGGAGATCCTAGTGAAGACTTCTAGTATTAGGGGATACAGAATCTCAACAGGTCATCTCTTATAGTCAGATGAGGCTTCCTCTGGTGGGACTGGGTTGCATTTAATTGAGTTATTGGTCAAGTGGAGGGGGCATGGAAGTTCTCAAACAACTCAGGTTGACACTAAAACGGAAGGTTGCTCTCCAAAAACTAACAGTATGTCAAGTCAACATCTGCATGACTCATTGAACATGGAGAAGTTGAGCTGGTGCCTCCATGGAGGCTTTACCCCTATATTCTAGTTTGGTGTAGGAAGGCACTCTGTGGGCTACTGAAAGAAAAATATGGACACCAACTCTGCCAAAAAACATAAAACTTTTGACCTACTATCTATCCTGCTTGAAACTTATTCCAGGGCAATGGTGGCACAGATCTTGTAGGAGTAGCCAACTCAAATCTAATTAGATTTAAGTCTCATTCCATGAGAAGGAATCCATACCCAACACTGCTTGGGTAACCAAGGTCCAGAGTCTAAATAACCCCAAGACCTAGGGTAAAATCAAATACTATTGTTTAAAAAAATTAACAAAATGATTCCTAATGATATTCTGCTCTACTCATACATAGATCAGTGTCTTATCCAGTCATCATCAGAGAGGCTTCTTCCAGAAGCAGATGGGGACAGATTCAGAGACCCACAGGAAGACATTGGGTGGAGAGAGAGAGAGATGAAATTGGAGGTCTCCATCAAATTCTTTCCCTCAGAGTTCAAGAAACCATGCAGAAAGATTGTAAGAGCCAGAGAGGATGAAGGGACACTAGGAGAACAAGGCCATCTAAATCAACTAAGCAAGGCACATATGAGCTCATGGAGACTGACGTAGCAAGCACAGGGCCTACATGGGTTTAAACCAGGTCCTCTGAGTATATATTATAGCTAGTAGCTTAGTATTTTTATGGAAATCTTGACTATGAGAACAAGTGAGTCTCTGACTGTTTACCTACTCTTGGGACTCTTTTCCTCCTGTTGGGTTGATGTGTCTAACTTCAATATGGAAGGTTTTGCTTCATGTTATTAAATTTTATTCTGTCATGTTTGATTCTTATCTCTTAGAAGCCTGTTCTTTTATAATAAGAGACAGAAAGGGAGTGGATCTGGAGGGCAGAGAAGATTGTATGGAGGGGGACTGGGAGCAGTAGAGGGGGGTTCTATAATCAGGATATATTGTTTAAGAAAAGAATCTATCTTCAATTAAAAACAAAGAAAAGAAATTCAGAAGAAGCATGGCTAGCTCTTTGCTCTTTGAGTTAGTAATGCTGTCTTCACAGCAGTTCTGAAGTGTTCAGTTTGGAGGCACTGCTTTCACAAGCCCTGCTGTAGGCATTGTTTTTCAATAAGCTCTCAACTCTGTGAGCTCTGTAATAAAATCAACTCCGTCCTTTATATACCTTGGATCACCCAGTGTTCTTTTCCTAGATATCATTGAGTAATCCATTGCCTGTGCAATTTATACTTTTTATGGCCAACTTAAAAGGTAAAATCAATTATCTCTAATTTGATTACTATCTGTTACTTGATTATTGTGACAGCCTGTCTTCTCACATTTCCCTAGTCTATTTTACATATGCCCTGAGAATTATATTTTTTACATTTAAATGAGATTATTAATTTTTGAAAAGAGATTTATAAGTATATTGTGGACTGCTTTCTATTGGTTTCTCGTTCATTCTTAGGACCTATGTTGATTCAGCAAGAGCCATGGAGGAATCAGAAACAGAGAAAAGCTGGTTCCAGAGTTGAATGTATCTCTATTTTCATGATTCAAGGTAAACATGACAGCATCAACTTCTCAGAGCTGTGTTTCCACATCGAAGTATCAAAGTGGAACTCCCTGCTTATAACTAGTTTGGAATTTAAAGGCTCCTGGATACAAATGAAAATAGGATAGAAACCACTTACCTGGAAATCACTGAGAAAGAAAAAAGAAAAAGAACTAAAAGAACCAGTAGAGAAGCCAACTGCTCAAACCATACAAAGAATTTGGTTTTATCTCCTTTACTTGGGAACTATGAAATCTGTACTTATTATGATCATTAAAAAATTGTATGATTTTATGTGCAACACTTACTTGTTTTTTTAGAAGTCTCCAGATTTCATGAAGTTAATAACCCTGGCCTCCAATCCACATCCACTGCAGTACCTAACACAGGCTGCAAAATCAGCTGTGGTTGGTAGAATTGGTGTTAGAATAAGTAAAAGACTGATACTGTTTTAATTATTATAATATTTTATTCGTAATTAAATGCACAGAATGAAACTGAAAGAGAACATTGCTAGGAGAAGAACTTACCAAAACACTACAGACAGTTAGTAAAAGCCTCCTCTCCAGTGATAGACGGATCAGGACAAAGTCTAAGCAAAACCTACTGAGGATGATGCTCTGCATGTCCTTTGCACCTCATTGTTTAGACAGCTGAGCTGGGTAGCTTTATTATACCCCTCCAACAGAGCTGGGAAGGAGTTGGTGTCTGTCTCCTGTAGATTCAGCTGAGTTTTCCAAAGTATCAGGACCTTCTACAGTTCCCCACGTAAACTATTACCAACATTATGCAGTTATGCATAATGCCTTTACTACAGGTAATGTTTTATTACTTGTTTAGTATTTTATGTTGTTGTGACTGAATATCTGTGCTTGTACGCAGCAATAGAACATTGCCGTGATAGTCAAGAAACAGAGAAGGGCAAACAGGAAGAGGCCCGAGAAAGGTACAGCCACCATTCACCTCACTCAGTGGCTTACTTCCTCCAATTAGGTCTCACTTCTTACATTTCATCATCTCTAAATAGTGCCATTTTACTCATATATATCAAGGAATTTGTGGTGGTATTGTGTTCCCCAAAATATTGTGCACCCTAATAAACTTATCTGGGGTCAGAACAGCCACTAGATACAAAGGCTAGAAAATGGTGACACTCACACCTTTAATCCTAGCATTTCAGAGGTAGAAATCCCTCTGGATCTCTGTGAGTTCAAGGTCACATTGGAAACAGCCAGGCATGGTGACACATGCCTTTAATCCCAAGAAGTGAGCCGTTAATCCCAGGGAGTGATGGCAAAAAACAGAAAGATATATAAGGCATGAAGACCAGAAACTAGAAACATTTGGCTGGTTAAGCTTTTAGGCTTCTAGCAGCAGTTCAGCTGAGATTCATTCTGGATGAGGACTGAGAGGCGTCCAGTCTGAGGAAATAGGATCAGCTGAGGAATTGGTGAGGTGAGGTATCTGTGGCTTTTTCTGCTTCTCTGGTCTTCCAGCATTCACCCCAATAACTGGCCTCAGGTTTGTTTTTATTAATAAGACCATCTAAGATTCATGCTACAGGAATTAATCAAGTCTTAGTTCAGAGCCCTCATGGTCTACTTTTGGCCATGCTTTATGCAGAAATGTAGCAGTGTGGTTAGCACACCATGTAAGATCTTTTGTAATCCATTCAACTTAATAGTAAATAAGATTAACCTTCATACGAATTACAGGCACTAAAATCAGTTTTAATTACTCAAACTCAGAGACTTACAATAAAGTAAAATTATTAGTATTCACTTTACAACAGTGTCATTATTTTCCTTGAGATAACACCAGACAGTATCCTGAGTAACAAATCCTCAGCTACATTTGTTTTGGGTTGCAAAAGCTTCTAATCGTTGAAAATATATCATTGATATTTAACTCTTACAGTCTTGCCTCATCCCATGTAATGTAATTATAAATACAATATCCTTTTAATTTTATTTTAATGTTTATTTTGTAAGTCTTTGTATTTTTCCGTAAGGATTTTTGTCTAGGACTTCATCACCACTCTCCCTCTGGCTTTGGCACCTATGACCTTATTGATAAGATCCAAAATCTGTATATAGCAAGTTCTTTCTCTTTTAGACTGTCTCTAACCCTCTTATTCCATAAATCTAAACTGAGGTACTTAAAGAAATATGGAGTCTCAGTCATTCAAAGACAAATATATTTTTAAAAGAAGAAAAAGTATGAGAAGCTCAGAGGGCATATATCCAATCTTTTTATCACAGACATTTTCTGTCCTGTTATATGTTGTTTTGTTTTACTGTTTATGATATGACTCTAAATGCACATTTTTTAAATGACAGATTTATTTTATTTATTTATTTATTGGTTTTTCAGGATAGGATTTCTCTGTGTAGCTTTGCGCGTTTCCTGGATCTCACTCTGTAGACCAGGCTGGTCTCAAACTCACAAAGATCCACCTGCCTCTGCCTCCCGAGTGCTGGGATTAAAGGCGTCCAACACCACAGCCCACGTAAAGCCACTTTTTTAAAGCACATGATATAGTTTAAGGATAAGAGAAAATGGTGTTAAAATACTCTAATGTAAACCTTGATTCAGCAGGCCCTGGCAGCTGCAAAAATGGAAGGAATTGAATGTCCTGATCAAGGCAAGAACATGGAATGCAGAACTTTAAACTGATTCTGTTCTTGCAAAGCCAAGAGGTGGGGTCTTCAGACCTACATCTGCCCAGCTGGGAAGCTCAGCAGAGAGGAGAGACATGAGGTGAGATGAGGTGATGTTTTCCCATCTATTTCCCTGTATGTAGAAACATAAAATGAAAACTGAATAAAAATAAAATAAAGAACAACATAAAACGTGAATGAAAGATAGAAGGAGAGAAGACAGTAAAAATGGGAGGGAATGAATTTAAACACTTGGTTGTTTGTAAAATATTTTTATTGAGTATTTGATAGCAACATAGAGAATGTGTTTTGATCAAGTCCATCTGCCAACTTTTTATCCTCCCCTATACCCCATCACTTTTCCCTCTTAACTTCAAGAGTTTTTCCCCCACTGAGTCCACTTTGTGATGTAGCATGTGCATGGTTGTGTGGCCATTCACTGGATCATGGGGAGTGGACACGTCCCTGAAAAAAAAAATCTGAGTCTTCCTTCACCAGCAGAAGATTGCTAATAGTTCCTCAGTAAGCATGGGACTTTGTGAATCCCTTAATGAATCTACTAACATTTTTAGCATCCTCCCAGGAGTTGGAATACCTACGTAAAAGACCATTGACTTGTTGGGAAATTAGCTTCATCTATTGCAAAATAAAACAAGCAAGGCTTCCTACCTAATGTAAATTAACCACCTGGTGCTTGTTTGCCCTAAGAGATACAAAGTTCCTAGCATAAAACCTGAACCTGTATTTAACTGGATAGATAGCATGTGTTCACTCTCTTGGTTTGCCAGTTTTAACTAATGGAGGAAGTCAGGGATGTGGAGGGTGTGCGGCAAGGACAAAGAATATTGGGCATTTCCTTCTGGGGAACTGAATTATAAACAGTCTGAGACATCTTGAAGTTCAGATTTCCAAGCTCAGAAACTTCATTTTATCTGCAATGCAAGGTTGAGTTAGACCTAGGTAGGCAGGTGAGGGAGTTCAATTTCAGGGCTGTTCCTTTTAGGCCACAAGAAGTCAGGGAAAACCAGTGCATTTCTCCCCTCATGGCTAATTAAAGAGAAAGTAAATGCTTCCTTTCTCCATTTCAAATGACACCATCTTCAGGGGCTGAATAGACCCTTCATTGTCCATTCTCAATGGAGAAGGAATCCAATCCCACACTATGAAGAAAGAGTCAAGGAGAGGCAACTGATACTCAGAATAACCAGGTAACCTATTTCACAAAAAAGGTCACTAGAAAGAAAATAGTCCTTGAAAACCAGTCTCAGATACCAGAAACAAAGGCCACACAACTTTGTAACATCATGGATTCTTATTTGCCATCTCATTTTTCCAGGAAAAGGAAGTATTTGCCACTTAAATTCTAAGGAAGAAGTAAATAGTATCTTAGGTTAAGAAATACATTATTATCTTTTACTGAATAAAATAAATAGAGAAATAAATAGGTTCATTTGCAATAACTTACAAAATAAGTAAGTTAAAAGGGCTGGAGTGATGTCTCAAAGGTTAAGGGCACTTGTAGCTCTTACACCAGATTCAGGTTCTTGATTCCCAGGTCCCACATGGCAGCGTACAACCATCTGTATCTCCAGTTCCAGGGAAAACCAACCTCATGGTCACCAAACAATCTCATGGTACACATACACACATGCAGGCAAAACATTCAGACATAAGATTAGTAAACGAAATAAAATAATTCAGAAAGAACATAAATAAGTTACTACATGGATGTATGATATAAAATAAGTGAGAGGCTGGAGAGTTAACTCAGTGGTTAAGAGCACTTATCCAGAGGACCTGAATTTGGGTCTCAGCCCCATATCCAGCACTGCCTGTAACTCCAGTTTCAGAGGCTATCATGCCCTCATCTGTCCTCTGCAGCACAAGCAAGAAAATGTACCTGCCCAACACAGATATACATGCATACACATAAATAAAAATAAAATCAAAATAATTTTAGAGTCAATATTTATAAACATATTTATAAATATTATATATATGCAAATAAGTACTGAAGTCATGGTATTAAAATGCAACAACTGTGGTTGGCCCAAATTGGAAAACAGTTGTGCAGACAAAAACAGAGTGCATGTAATCTAAAGCTGGACATTAAATTTAACAAAATTACCTCCCTGGATCAATTTCCACCTTTCTGTGTATACAGAAACAATGGTAGAAAATGCATTGAGAGTTAAATGAAAGTAATTGAAAGTAAATCTGCATGATTCTGTATGTAGACATACTTGATTAAGATTTGGAAGAATACAAGGGTTTGGTCTATGCTGCTTGGTTTAGAGCTCAATGCTTCTTTCTTTTTTTTCTTTTATTTTATAATTAATTTAATTTTACATATCAGCCACAGATTCCCCTGTCCTCCCTCCTCACACCCCCTAGCCTCCCCCACAATCCACCCCCATTCCCACCTCCTCCAAGGCAAGGTCTCCCCTGGGGGTTCAGCTCATCCTGGTAGATTCAGTTGAGGCAGGTCCAGTCCCCTCCTCTCTACGCCAAGGCTGAGCAAAATGCCTCAGCATTGGCCCTAGGTTCCAAAAAGTCAGCTCATACACTAAGAATAGGTCCTGGTCCTACTGCCTGGGGGTCTCCTAAATAGTTCAAGCTAATCAACTGTCTCACTTATCCAGAGGGCCTGATCCAGTTCCATGGGGACTCCTCAGCTATTGGTTCACAGTTCATTTGTTTCCACTAGTTTGGCTATTTGTCCCTGTGCTTTTTCCAATCATGGTCTCAACATCTCTTGCTCATATAATCCCTCCTCTCTCTCGCCAGTTGGACTCCTGGAGCTCCACCTGGGGTTTGGCCATGGATCTCTGCATCTGCTTCCATCAATCACTGGATGAGAGTTCTATCATGACAGTTGGGGTGTTTGGCCATCCCAGTCACCAGAATAGGACAGCTTGGGCTTTCTCTCAACTGTTGCCAGTAGTCTATTGTGGAGGTATCTTGGTGAATTTCTGGGGACCTCGCTAGCACTCTGCTTCTTCCTATGGACCAAACTGAGACGCTTTTGTAGGGCAAAGGACATGGTCAACAAGACAGAAGGACAGCCTACAGAATGGGAAAAGATCTTCACCAACCCCACATCTAACAGAGGGCTGATATCCAGAATATATAAAGAACTCAAGAAATTAGACATCAAAATAACCAACAGTCCAATTAAAAAATGGGCTATAGAGCTAAACAGAGAATTCTCAACAGAAGAATTTCAAATGGCTGAAAGACATTTAAGGAATTGCTCAACATCCTTAATCATCAGGGAAATGCAAATCAAAACGACTCTGAGATACCATCTTACACCCATCAGAATGACTAAGATCAAAAACACTGAAGACAGCTTATGCTGGAGAGGATGTGGAGAAAGGGGAACACTCCTACATTCTTGGTGGGAATGCAAACTTGTACAACCAATTTGGAAATCAATATGGTACTTTCTTAGAAAATTGGGAATCAATCTCCCTCAAGACCCAGCTATACCACTCTTGGGCATATACCCAAGGAATGCTCAATGCTTCTTTCATGGAGACGTTAGTGATTCTCTGAACAGAAAAGAAGCATTCATCCTTCACATTCCTGTAGATTTTTTTTCCTAGGCATCTTGTGCTGATGATCATATTGTGGTACAGTTTTTCAATGTCTTTACATTGCAAGATGTTAAACTTCATTGCTTCTAGTAAGTTACATCCTCTTTTCATAATTTGGAAGAAGTCATATCTCTTTATAGTCATGAGAACAAAACGTACAGTATTTGTGAAAATACTTCTAAGTATCAATATTTAGCACAGATAAAATATTTTAAATATAAATGTCTGA
This sequence comes from Peromyscus nudipes, assembly GCA_902168325.1. Lineage (NCBI taxonomy): Eukaryota > Metazoa > Chordata > Mammalia > Rodentia > Cricetidae > Peromyscus > Peromyscus nudipes. The sequence goes on from CABHPH010163085.1 coordinate 30,302, forward strand.
GAATAAATGAGGACTTCTTGAATACCTATTAAAGCTGTAAGCCTTAAAATAAAAAACAACATTGATTTTTTCATAGTTAAATTATCTCTATTCTGAAAGAGACATCGGCACACTATAATCTGTGACCCCCAATGACCCATGAACTTTCCCTTTACTTCCATGATATATTAATGACTTTCCTATAGATGAAAATAAATTTATGATAACAACAATTTAAGAGAGTAAGGACTTATTTTGCTCATAATTGAAAGAGGTGCTAAGTCCCATGGTTAAGTCTCTATCCATGATAACAGAAACTTGCAAAGTGGCTGATCACATTCCAGGTCAAGGTGGAGGCAGAACTGAACTATAATCCTCAAACCCTATCCATTCAGCCCTATGTCTACCAAGAAAGCCCTGTAATCAGAGGATTTCACAGCTCATTATGAGACAATACCAGATAAGGCCCAAGTCAATCTCTAGGGACATTTCACATTCAAACCCTATCCCTGACATATCTTCTGTGTTCTTTGTTTATGGTCCATTTCTGTCTCCAAACGTTGGAGTTCTAAGGCCTTGCTTTAATTCCTTCTGAAATCCCAATGACTTCTTGTTAATCTCATAACATCAGATCACAATTCTTGTCAGACAATGCACAAGTTTTGCCTCTAGCATTGACTGTTTTCTAAGCCCCAGCAGCTTGCTATGCATACCTTAAGAAGCCCCCTGTCTCTGTAGTCCTAGTAGATTCATCCTTGACCTTGCTGACTGCTCTTCCTTCCTTCTACCCAGAGTAATGGCATCAATTTCTATGTCAACTATGCTTAAGCATTCAGTATTAACTTTGATCCTATTTTCTTTTTCTTCTCACATCTATTTGTTAGTGAAAAATCAATGCAACTTCCATAATTTCTTTCACATCCATTTTTTTTTGGATTTCACTGACAATATCACGTATCAGTCTTTCACAAATTTCTTTTAAATATACCCCTCCAAGATAACTTCCCAAAAAGTTTCTAAATCTAATTTATTTGGGAATATACCATTTTTGCACTAAACCCAAGATTAGTTATGCTGTGCAGCTATTTCCTCCAGATCTCAAAATTCCTTCATGGAGAAAGGAGAGTCTCAAAACACACAAGAAAGTTACGAGAACACGCAAGGAAGCTAAAAGAATCACTAGGACACTCCGTGGGCTGTATAAGCAACTGACAACAGTAGGGGAAGAAACTCCTCAGTGGAACTGTCTACGTAGCACATACTGTTGAGGGTACTCCAGAAGTGTAGTATTTGAGTCAACTCTTGGTGTAGGATGGATTTTGCAGTGATGTAGCTTTGGGAGTCACACATATTCTTGTAAGTAATCCTTTACCTACACTCCTGTAAACAATCACAATTAATTCACTGGTTTACCAAGTTAGACTTGAGAGGAATTTCTTCTTTGTTTTGTCCCTGATATCCTCTCTGAGGTTGTTCTACCATGAAAAACGTCAGGTGATCAGAGACCCTTCACTATCATTTCTTACAACACTGTTCCTTTGCTGAGACTCAAAATACACACACACACACACACACACACACACACACACACACACACACACACACGCCAGGAGAATCGCAAAGTAATTACTCCACATGCCTGAGTTGGCTCCTCGGGGTCTTTATCTGTAGGATATTGATCCTGTTGAGGTGATAGAACAGCTGGCGAGAACAGTGTGTCTCTTCTTCTATTTTTGAGGTGACAGTCTATAAAAGTGACAAATAGCCAGGCGGTGGTGAGGCACGCCTTTAATCCCAGCACTCAGGAGGCAGACACAGGCAGATCTCTGTGAGTTTGAGGCCAGCCTGGTCTACAGTTCCAGCTAGTTTCATGTCAGATAAGGCTGTTGTATAGAGAAACTCTGTCTCGAAAAACAAAACAAAACAAAACGTGGCAAATAACAGTCCTGGGAGATGAGGCACAGAGGGCTCCCCCGTCAGGAAGCAGGGAATGGCGGAACACTTGCACTTACCTCTCTCTTTGTCCTTTTTATACAGTATAGGACCCAAACCAGGGAATGAACAATGTGGGAGTCTTTCCATCTCAATGAAGTTAATAAACATAATGTCCCACATAATGCCCAGGGACCTCTCTCCCAAGGATGTTAGCCCCAATCGTGTTGACAGTTGAGATCATCGTCCTAGGTCATCTCTCTATTTCACACTGGCTTTGCATAAAGGCCATTAAGTGGCCTTACCTGATGTGCTCACTACTGATTTAAGAAATTAGTGTCCTTACCTTCTCAATTAGATACATTTTCATATCCCTGCATTCTGATTTTCATCTAATTCCATGAATAACAGTACATTTCACATGAATCAGTTACTTCCAGGCCATATTAATTGTTTCTGTCTCAGCAACAAGCAAAGGGTTGTATCTTAACAAATCAAAGAATATGTATTGAAATAGTTGATTCATCCAAATAATTTCTTCTACAGAAGATAATTTAAGGGCAAAGATAGGTGGCTCAGATGGAAAATTGCTTTCTTCAAAAAGATAAGGGCTTGAGTTCAAATGCCTACCACCTGTCTTAGTTACTTTTCTATTACTGTGATAAGATACTATGACCCAGGCAACTTATAAAATAAAACATTTATTTGGGGTTAAGATTTAAGATGGCCAGCCAGGAGGCAGGAGCACATGCCTTTAATCCCAGCACTCTAGAGGCAGAGCCAGGTAGGTCTCTGTGAGTTCAAGTCCAGCCTGGTCTACAGAGCGAGATCTAGGACAGGCACCAAAACTACAGAGAAACCCTGTCTTGAAAAAACAAAAACAAGCAAACAAACAAAAAAAAGATGGCTATGACCACCTTTGCATGTAGCTTTGCAGCAAGCATGCATGTATGGCACAGGAGCAGTAGCTGAGAGCTTACATCTGATCAACATGCATAAGGCAAGAAAGAGAGAGCAAACTTGAAATAGAGTGAGTTTTGAAATCTCAAACTCCAATTCCAGTGACATGCCTCCTGCAAAAAGACCACACTTCCTAATCTTTCCCAATCCTTTCAACCAACTAGAGAGAAAGCATTCAAACACAGGAGCCTATGGAGCCATTCTCATTCAAATCACCACACCACCATGCAAAAAGCAAGATGCAATAATGTGAATCTGTAATCCCAATGCTGGGGAGGTGAAAAGGGGTTGATTCCGGAGCTCACTAGCTACCTAACCTAACTCAATTAGTAAATTCCAGATTCAACGAGAGACCCTATCTAAAAATGAAAAAATAATAATAATTGAAAAGATGAAGACCAGCTAAGGAAGACACTTATTAACACCTTTGACCTATGTAGGCACAAGTATACATACACATGGGTACCCACATACTCATGTGCACTCCCTCATAAACACAAACACAACCAGAGAGAGAAGTCACTTTAAAATGTGAGCTTATTGTTCTGTTGAATATTTTTATCCAGTTTAAATTTAATTCTGCACTCATTTGATGATTATGGTTTTAAAAACATGGCCTCTAACATAGAGCCCACCGTAAGTGAAATTCCACTGTGAATTGCCTTGAAGAAGAATTAGGTACCCATGCTTGTATTTATTTATTTATTTTTACTATTTCAATTGAAATTAGATATACTTTCTTTGTAATTTTATTGCATGATAACTCTAGCAAAACAAAGTAAAAATGTACCAGCTGAATTATATGCACTTGCCCCTCCTTTGAGCCCTAGGTTCTCAAACAATTCTCCAAGAGACAATTGCATAGTCATTGCTTTTATTGCCCTCGTAAATGTACACACGAATCAGTATGTTATGGGTGCATCCAACAAACAAGTACATTAACAGAGCTCTTTCAAGCAATGCAACAAAGAGCAGGCAGTTGGGCAGTTGAATGCCAGCTGATTTTCAGTGGCTGGTAAACTCAAGGAGGCATTTCCCTGTAGTCAGTCACTGTTGTTCATCTAATTGTGATTGAAAATGCAAGTGGTACTTCTCCCTTTAGGGCTCATACTGCTTTTAAAACCTGATTACAGCTTATACAAACATTTCAAACACCCTACCAAATAGAAAAATGTACCAAGCTTCCCCATTTTATTTCAGAGCACCAGACAGGCATATCTGTAAGAAATGACTAAAGAACATGCACATTGTGTTCAGAACCTCTGTTGTCTTAAAATGTCATTTATTGAATATTTTAAAGGTATGTACAGCTTCAGCATTCATCTCACTGCTTTGGAAATGCTCAAACACACGACTGACACATCTGTTTCCCAAGAATATTGAGAAACACTAGAATGATTGTAAGAACAGATGACTTCAAGGAAATAGTGTTTTCTGGAGACAACAGGACAATTGCAGATGTTAACTTACTGTGATTGCGACATCAGGTATGTACAAGACCTGTCTCAGCTCAAGTCAGACAAAATCCCAGTCTAAAGGGAGGAAGGAGCACCCCACTCTCAACTGAGGTGCTGTGGGCATTTGACAGCTTCTGGAAAAGATAGGTTTCTTCATGAGTGTGACTTCTGGTAAGTTAACCACACTCCAGGGTAGAACCAAACCCCAAGAATATTTGAGCAAGGCAAACTATAATAGGTGGAGAGAGATAGGTAGAGAGAGAGAAAGATGGAGGAGGAGGAGGTGGCAATGGGGGGGAGGAAGACAGAAGGAAAGAGAATGAACGCATGTAATTGTGTATGTAGGGAGGTGGGAGTGGATCTGAGAAGAGCTGGGTGGAGGAGAAAGAACAAAATCACAACACGTTGTCTGGGTTCCACAAATTGCATTACTGTGGATATCGCTCTGTATAAATAAAATGTTGATTGGCCAGTAGCCAGACAGAAATTATAGGCAAAAAAGAGAATTCTGGGAACAGGAAGGCTGAGGCACAGAGATGCTACCAGCTGCCACCATGAGAAGATGTTAAGATACCACCGGTAAGCCACGAGCAATGTGGCAACTTATAGATTAATAAAAATGGGTTGGTTTAAGATATAAGAACAGTTAGCAAGAAGCCTGCCATGGCCATACAGTTTATAAGTAATATAAGTCTCTTTGTGTTTACTTGGTTGGGTCTGAACAGTTGAGAGACTGGCGGGTGAGAGAGATTTGTCCTGACCCAGGGCCAGGCAGGACTGGAGAAAACTCCAGCTACATTGTATCCTTATTGTTTTTTAATTGAACAAAACTTCACAGAATGCTGTATCAAATCAATGAAATCAATGTGTATTTTGAGTTGTCATTCTCTTTTTTTTTTTTTTTTTTGGTTTTTGTTTTTTCGAGTCAGGTTTTTGCCTTTCCTGGATCTCACTCTGTAGACCAGGTTGGCCTAGAACTCACAGAGATCCACCTGCCTCTGCCTCCTGAGTGCTGGGATTAAAGGCATGTGCCACCACCGCCCGGCTTGAGTTGTCATTCTTAAGTGAATACCAGTTGTTCTAAGTGGCTCAGAGATTAATAAGCATCGGATACATGGCAAATCCAGAGCCATGTATTTATGCAGCCTACAGAATAACTGAAAATACCACTGTGTGAAGAACCTCATAGTTACCAAGAGGCAGTTTAGAGGACTTACTGGCAAGTCATGGCCATGGCAAACTGAAGGGGAGTCGCTTAATTATTTCTGTGGCTAAAAAGCATAAGTCAAGAAGCTAAAGCGAAAGAGTGTATAGAGAAAGAACATAAAGGTGTCATGTATATAATTTCAAGGATCTATGAATATTAATTCCACTGGGAAACGATAATACAGTCATACAATGAACTTCATGGATTTAAGCCACAGGAGCCTATCCTCTCAAGTTTTAGAGACTAGAAAACATCAAGATTTCAGAGCCTCAGTTTACCTCAACAGACTCCTATTTGACAAACAGCACCAGGAAATACTGTCTCTTAGTAAGAAACCCTTGAAATAATTCTGTATATAAGTTGACCTATCTCAGTTGGGAATACCACTTTCGTTTCTGGTACTTTGAATAAATAAATAATTTGTTGTCTGTTCCAGAAGTGTTTCCAACCAGCCTTCAATTGTTCTGTTATTCACATGAAATAAATGATGCTCAAACTTGCCTCTACCTTCATCACACAAACATGTTTTAAAAATACAAAGCCCTGTGCAAGCAAATTTGAAAAAAAAAAACATTCTTCATTAGACTGTCCACGGAGCTTCCAGCACTGCAGTGGGAGGCTGTTCCAGCTTTGACCTGGAAGTACTCACCCCACTGAGGCTTCCGCTGTCACGCCTACGAGGCGAAACAGGAGTTATCCAAGACTCTTACAATCCACTAATTAACTAATTGACAACAGTTCATTCAATCATAAATTATTTACTGAGTCCAAGTTTTGCATCAATTGCTGCAAGCACGTTACAGCAAAGTGAACATTTCAAAACATCCTCAGTGTGTCCACAAACAAATAGTAACCATCAGAAATAAAGGGAGTAGAAATAGTCCCAGTGTGGTGGTATTGTGTTCCAAAATATTGTGTACCTTAATAAACTTATCTGGGGTCAGAGACGGAACAGCCACAATATTAAACATAGAGGTTAGGCAGTGGTAGCACACGCCTTTAATCCTAGCGTTCCAGAGACAGAAATCCCTCTGGATCTCTGTGAGTTCAAGGCCACATTAGAAACGGCCAAGCATGGTGACACAGCCTTTAATCCCAGAAGGTGAGCCTTCAATCCCAGGGAGTGGTGGTAGAAAACGGAAAGGTATATAAGGCGTGAGGACCAGAAACTAGAGGCATTTGGCCTGGAGAAGCATTGGGCTGGTTAAGCATTCAGGCTTTTGAGAAGCACAGTTCAGCGGAGACCCATTCTGGATGAGGACTCAGAGGCCTCCAGTCTGAGGAAGCAAGACCAGCTGAGGATCCGGCAAAGTGAGGTAGCTGTGGCTTGATCTGTCTCTCTGACCATCTAGCATTTCACCCCAATACCTGGCTTCGGGTTTGATTTTATTAATAAGACTTTTAAGATTCATGCTACAGTCCCAGAAAATATGGATTTGCTTGAAGCAGAGGATTGGCAGTTGGAATTTATTTCTGAAAATATTTCATTGATATATTTACAGTTTAATTTGTGATAGATGAGTTTAGAATCTTACCTGGAAATACTCTTGCATGCAATTAAGAGGGTAAACTAAGATGAAGTTAGAAGAGGACAGGTGGGGCCATCAGTGTTGTGATTCTGGTTTCTTCCATGAGATACGCAAAAGACACAGAAGCACAGAGAGAACACCATGGGAGGAGGAGTGTGAAGGTGTGAGGATGATAGAGCATTGAAGTAATTATAAAAGGAAGAGCAGCACAAGCCTCAGCAGAAGCAGAAGGAACGCTTGGGACACATTCCCCTACCCATACTCCAGGGGGAGAAGGGGATCCAACAACTTGGTTTTGGTTTTCTGTTCTAAACAAGATGACAGGATAGGCTTCTGTGGCTTTCAGCCATCCAGTTCATCGTATGATTTTGTTATGTATGACTTTGTTATGCCTGTCCAAGGAAATCAATAGTCAGAGAGCCCTCAAGTTGTATATTCCCTTTCTATTCTTAACAATTATCGAAGCCCTGTAAAGATTGTTTTCATGGGGGCTAGATTTACCAATATATGTTATTTAGGAGATTAAATCTAATAAGATTTTTAAAACACTAATTCCTTTAAAGTGATAGTCTACACACTACATGTTAATATGAATGACATTTTAATATAAAGTGTATTTTTCCAAACAACAAGAATTCAGTTAGAAGAGTAGCGTTGTCTTACCTTTCCTTTTTCTTTTTCTCCTTAATGTCTCCCTTAATAGAAGCCAGCTGTGGTCTCTATCGACTCCTGCTTTCAATCTGCTTCAATATGTTGTTCTGGGTGAAGTATATTAAGGAAATATGGCCTCACACAGATACAAAGTGGGAAGAGAGGAATACTTATTTAATAGCCATTTCAGATAATTGTGAACATTCTTCTTTGATGCTATACCCAAGTTCATTAAGTGGGACTGTCTTAAGGTTAATTGCAATGTAAAATCTGAACCTTTACAGTAAACTTTGTTCTGCTTTATTAAACAATTGTTCTGTTTAATCCATTGGCCTATTAAGCCCAGTTTGCATTTCAAACGGACCCTTTATACAGCATCATGCATTAATTGTTTGGAAAGCAATGTTTACTTAGTTGTAGTGACATTCCAAATATTGACTCATTTCTATAAGTTTTTAAATTCTATGTATTAATATCAATAATCTCAGGGATAAATCCTTTAAAGTTTGGAAAGTATTAGGCACTTGGCATCTGACCTAATATTTTTTAAAATTTAAATTTTTAATTTTTCAATTTCATTTTACTTTTCATTCCCATAGTTTTATAATTGACAGTTATTACCTTCAGTGGACATGAGCTGGAAGAAACAGTCACATCTCACGTAACTGGAAATTTTCTGACACACACTGGAGGTAAATGACCAGAGCATGTGTCAGGTGCTTTGTCCAAACATGGAGCTCTAGGATGAAAACTACATGTCCCAGCAGCAACGCAAGCATAGGGTGTCATCCAAGGCAGCCACTGACACTGGGGATGAAGCCCAAGTTCTTTCAGTGCATCTTCTGCTCTGTCACAGAGAATAATTTTGAACACGTATTCAAGTGTCATGTGTAATAATGTTAATTTTTTTAATTGCTTCCAAGATGACAGGAAAAGAAAGCAGAGTAAACAATGCATGGAGAGGCAACCATGACATGCAACACTGTTTTCTGTCTTGGGAGATACCCAACGCTGGGGAGAAACTCCTTCCAAGCTATTGGATTGTTACGTGGCCTTTGATATTTCACAAAGCACATGTTTTGTACAATTACTGAAAAGAAAAGTCAGTCTCAAATTACTTAACTCCTCAGACATGAATCTGCTGCCTCCAGGCTTAAAGGTACTAACTTCATGAGGGCTTTCGGCCAAGGGTTAGAGAAAGTTGACATTTATCTTCACCTGACATATGTGTAACATACATCTGCCTTAGTCTTTGGTCCACAGTGGGTTACTGGTGTAGAAATGAAGGCCACTGAGTTGTATTTACTAAGGGATGTGAATGAGTGGGAGAGAGATGTAGGGTCTTTAATGTTCAACTGTGAAAGTTGTCTGAAACAAAATGACAAAGTTCTTAGGAAAACATCTCCCATAAGTCACAGATGGGAAAAGTAGGGTATACACAAAGAGCAACTGCTCTCAAACTAGCAGAAGTACAGAAGTCAGCACAGAGGCAGTTCAAGGCAAGTATTTGTGGACATGGGATAGAACACAAATGATTGCAGTATTCCTTTCCATCCAGACTAGGACTGAGGGCTCTGAGCTTCTTGCAAGCTAGTATCTCTCTGATGAAACCAAAAGTCCCAAGACCAACTTTCAGAGCATGAAATATGTTTGCTCACAGAAGCAAGAGGCCACAGGGCATAGTCCATGTTCCAGAGTGTTGTGGGGAAAGCAGCTGATGTGGCAGGAGTTATCTCACTGCAGAAGACACTGACACTCACGACTATGTCACCTTGTGAAAAGTTCTGAAGTTAAAGAAACATATTTGCCACACAGCTGACAAAACCAGTTCCATAAGATTTCCTCTGGTGGAAAAAAAAGCTGAAGGATAATTGCGAACATAGCTTTGGTTCATCTTTTTTGTCATGTTAAAACATTTGCATTCCCTTTCAGTGATGTGGTAAAGGAAGCAAGACGGTGAATTGGCCTGTATATTCACTCACTAAGGGAATGTATAGACATGATGCCGCATTCAGAGTCTGAGGCTTCAAGTGCTACCAAACTGTGAATTGCTATGCATAGTGGCAATAACACCTGCTTTCCTACCAGGATCTGACAGTGTCTAATGCCCTCAAAACATTCCCTTCTCCTAGTGAGTAAAAGAGGAAGCATGACTCTTAAGATGCTGTTATCTGTGAGTGTAAGTACCAATGTTTAAAATGTAGTTAGAGAATATAGTGGTTGTAGATTCTCCTCTAGGATCCATGAATTCACTAGCTCTGGGTAGTTAGCTAAAAACTTGAAAGAGACAAGAAGTATATAGAAGAGTTTGAAGGAAGAGAAGGGAAAAGGGAAGAGGCATATATATAATAGTCTCAAAAAGAAAAGAAATAATGAAACATGATGCTGTTACCTGTAAGTGTATGGTGGTAGAATTGTTAAGCCTTGAGCTTTATCTGTTGAATAATTTAACTTACTATAACTTTATTTACTGTGTTTTTATATATTTACTAAAAAATTGATACCTTTTTATCACAGAAATATTTCTTTTAATAATGAGTCCTAAAAGATAGCTTTATCAAAATTTTATGACAAATTACTTAGTTTTCTTTTCCTCTGTGAGTTTGTTTCAAGAGATGCTGAATGTCATTAATAGTATAGGATCAAAGGCACGAGTGTTTGTGGGCTCTCATCTGGGTTCCTCATTCACATATAAACCTACTGAGAAAGCGTTATTCACATAGACCACAGCAGTCCCACAACATGAGTGGAAAGGTAAGTTATATTTCTGTCAGACAAATGGCCTCAGCGATCAAGATAGTTGAATCAATCAGATTTGTGGGTTTACATTCAACTTTTTAATTACAAAACAGGGTCAGAAATTAGTTGGTTGTCTGTGAGCAGCTCTTCTACACTTCACACACATCTCCACATCAAGTTCTCTGTGAGCCTTTGGGAAAATGTCATCCTTCATCTCCTCCCGGCAGCACTAATCCCAGTCACCCTGTGAAACCTGCTCTTCCTAAAACTCTCACCTTCTGCTTTCATGAGCATCACACTTGTCTGTACCCTCTTCTCACTTGCTTCAGAATTTTCAGTTTGACCACTGAACTAATATTTTTATCAACAGGTCATAAGGGGTTCATATTGAAGACACCATTTATTTTTTAAAATAATATAAACAAGCGAAGTTTAATTGAAGGGACACTTGAAAATTTATAAATATTTAATACTTAAGATTAATTGAATAATTCAATGGTATTTAATTCACTTTTCAGGCTATGACAGTAAGTAAAAGGAACATTTTTCATCCCATTGTTCTATGTTACTTACATGAGCACTATCAGGTTGTCTAAGAAGTCACCGCAGATATAAAAACTTGAGCACTTGCTTGCAGTTCCCAGAAACTCCAAGAAAATGTCCTGTCATTTCATAAACTCCTCTTACACAGGATCAATCCAAATGAGAAAAGAGATATGCTTCTTCTGAAGCAAAGTGGTGTTAGAAAGACACTGGACATCAAAAAGTCTATTTGGGTTGCACTAAAGGAAAGTGGCTACTATAGAGGAACATAGGGAGTCAAGCTGTCCTCCTCCTCTTAAGATTGTTATGTATTCGAGCCAGCAGAAGCCAAATAATAGACAATTATAGCTTCATAAATGAGAGAAATAGGTCTCATTCTTCACAATATAGGAAATAATACAATTGAAGTCCATGGAAAGGATTTGCAAAGAGAAGAGAAAAACAGGTTATTCTGCCCATGTATATATTTATCAGTTTAAAAATAAGCAAAGAAAATGTCTTTGGCATATTACAGCATTGTTCAAATCCATTGTTTCCACTTCAGCTTAGCATTGCTTTATCGCCTGCATTTCGCCTGCAAATCGACAGATTTCTATCTGTCAGCATGGATGTGTCTCCCAACCCCGACGATTTCTCTTGCCACTTCTACAATGCAGGAAAGATCATCAAAGCAATCTTTTTGAGAAAGACCCCTTATTGACATTCACTGAAATATATTAGACTTAATTTTCTAAGTATAGAGATGATTATTTAACTTCAACAATAGTTTTTATCTTGTAGTATTATTCCTGTGAATGGTGCCACAAAAATAACAATAGATATTTTTGCTGAGACTAATAGATACATCTCTCTAGATTAAACAAGACTGCAATTGAATGTTTAATTAAAAACAAAGTGATAATAAGAATGTATTTCCAGAGATTCAATCAAATTGTAATACACACACAATCTACCAAATAAGCCATCATACAATAATTAAAAATTTTAAATAATTAGCTATTGTAATAAGTGCACAGTTAAGCTGATTTAATATTATTGGGTTCCCAGGGGCATGTATTTCCATAAAATATTGGTTGGAATACACTTAGCATTTTGATGGCATCCATTCTTTCATTCCCAAATATTGAGGACATGGAGGTACACTCTATGTATCTAAAGATAACAAATACCTATTTTTTTTCTTAGTCTTCACTAAAATGCCATTGTAGAATTTGAAGTGGCACTAAGTTTTGGGTTTAGGGGTAACAAGTTTAAAAAACATCTGGAGATGCTGAAATAACCTGCATCCATTTATGTTATTTAGGTTGTAAAATCATATTCAATCTTGACCCACTCAGGAAACGTAACATAAACGTCCTGCTGATTTTGACAGTCATACAGCAAAAACACCCTCTAATGAGCATTTAATAGTCACCAAAAGTTTTGCATTAAGTACAAAGCCCTTTTGATTACTTATCCCACTAATTTAAAGTAAATGCTTTTACAGATGGCATCTGTTAGGCCGCAGAACGTGCGCTGCATTCATATGTCGTCATTGAAAATAGATTCCAGCTTTTCTGAGGAGATTGTAGAAAAAAGATCAAACATGAAACAGGGAGTAAACACTTGCCAGGGATGTATTTTCTTTAAGTCTTTTCATAAATACTTATCCAATAAGAGAGTACAATGCTTAGGCTCTGAGAAGTAATTGAGAAATATCTTGACAAATTAACACCTACAACAAAATGTTCTAGACAAAAAGACGCAACTCTGAATCCCACCTCTCGTTTTCCTGAGTGTGGAAGCATATAACATTTCAGTCTCCTTCAAACTGTATTATATTACACACATGAAAAATGCCATGAAATGCTTTCAGATGGTAACGCTGGTCAGGAAAATAACAATGACACATTACAAAGACAAACAAGAGAAGGCCAAAGACTGCCTTACAGACCGATGGAGGAATACTTCCCTGGTCTTTCTTCTTATTAATAGACTTTTGTTGAGTTCCTTTAAACATCAGAAGAAATTACAACAAAGTGACTAATATCAATTCTATTATGACACTATGTAACCAAACTTCATTTATATATAAAAAATACCATACCCAACGTGAAAACACAAAATTGTCCAATATGTGGGTTCCTCAGTGACTGCTCAGTGAAGACTGAGTGAAGACCCCTCAATGATGTGGTGAGACTCTCTTGAACGCTTTGTGTCCTTGTGAACATAATGGAATAGAGTAAAATCCCAAGTAACTTCCCCATAGTTTCTGCTTGGATATTAAACAAACAAATAAATAAAACCTAGCTATTCAGGCATGAAAGTAATTCAATTATTTTTACATTTGAAAGTAGTCAATACAACTGCCCAAACTAACATTGCTTTATCAGATAAGCCTCTGCACATGGTTTTACATTTAGCAAGGCAATGAGGATTGACTGGTGTAAGAACTTCATTTGAAAATAATTTTTAAATGTGTTATTTGCTAAAGTTAAAAAAAACTTCACTGATTCACTGCAGTGCAAATGCAGTAAGGTTGGTCAAACTGCTAGCATTACAGTTTAGAGTGAGTATTGCTTTGCTGTTGCAGGTTGGATATATGTTTTAGAATATTTAGTAGCATTGTAACTTATGATCTCTAAATGACAGTCCACTCTCCAACCACAGTTGGGACAAGAAAATAATTGTCTCCAAACATGCCCAAATTTCTCTTGGAAAACAATAAGGTCTTGGTTGACAAGCAGTGATGCAGAAAATATGACTGAAATATTAGGACAATAAATTGGCAAGCTATATTATGGATTTAAGGATCTGAGAGATGTTAGAAATTGATTACCCGGTCTGCTGTTTATATGAAGTGGTGATTTAAGGACTACACTAAAAACTGAAGACTTTGTAGTTCTAGCTTTTATGTAGGTAGTAGACACAGGTACGCATGGTTCCCTATTTATCTCAGCATCCTCCAATAATCAAGGAATGTGCGCGAACTATGCATGAGACAGAAAGGATGTGGATTCTTGAAAGTCTTGTGTATACTTAAATATTATAATAAACAAGAAAGAGGATGGACACAATGACTATTAATATAATAAACAGGAGTCAAGACTTTTTTATGGAGGGAGGAATTTAAGAGGATTTTGGACACATTGAAGGATGCAAAGAGAAGTAACATAGGCACAAGGTTAATATGGTGGCCCAGATCCCTTTGTAGAAGACTGATAAGCTCCTACAACATGCCAAGAAATGTTACCATGTTCTGTAGTTAAATGAATGAATGATGTTAACATGCATCATTTAAAAAAAGAGAACTATTCATGACCTTCACTTAGGTTTTTGTTTGTTTGTTTGTTTATTAACACACAGCTAAGCATATACCTACCTGTTGAAGTAATGTATCCAAGTAAAGGTAATGGACTTGAAATAATGTACTGTTAAATATAATAATTATGTTTAAATGCAATGTAAGGTAAGATTTTTATGATATGTGAAACAATTAATTTAAAATCCAGGAAACTTGTACTATTAACTATCTCAAAGTTTTTATTCTGTGGTTATATTGTAGGTGCCAAAATTTATGTAGCCTTGTCTTAGAAAGATAAATCTAAGAGACTGGAGAGATAGTTCCGTGGTTAAGAGCCTGGAGAGGACCATGGACCAGTTCCCAGCACTAATATGGCGGTTCATAACTGTAGGTAATGCCAGTTCCACAGAAACCAATTCATTTTTATGACTTCCAAGAGTAGATTCATGCACATAGTACACACATATATACACCCACATGGACATATGCAAACACACACATAAAATAAAGTAAAATCTCTACAAAAAAAAAGAAGGAAGCTGGATTCAGCAATAGTCTAGTCTGTATGTTAATTACTTTTTTAACATTATACACTTAAAAACAAAACACATGGCTATGTAGTCCCTTTAAAGGACCACAGTTGAATGTAGTCATTTGACTTTTTTGTGCATATTTGTATTTTTGAATGAATAGGAATAATGAGTAAAGAAAAGAGCCTGAGAAAATAGCAAGGAAAACTCATTCCTCACCAAAACTGGCAAGTTTTGAGTGTTATCTTCATGCAATAATTATACCTTGCTAATTTGTCATCACCCACTGATATTCTCCAATATAAATTACCTGAAGACGGTGTTCTGGTCTCTATAATGTCTCATATATGACATATTAAAATGAGAAAATAAAGAAAAAAGAGTGAAATAATAAATTCTTTCTAATTCTCGCTTCCTCTGGTTTTACTTATAGAAAGGGTCAATATGTTAAATTAGGGGTCAGGACAGATGACTTCAGCCATAGCTGCTAGTTAAATTAATCAGACACAGTTTATTATTTTACCTCTAGGGTTTAATTAGAGCTGCAGAGAGGGCAGAAGGAAAACATAAATTTGTTTTACTGAACAACTTCTCTGAAGCTACTCTGTATGTGGAATATTGAAAGTAGTACATCAGAACCTTTTAAATACTAGACATTGTAAATACACAGAAATATTCCTAAACTTTTGTAGAATTATTTTTATTTAATACATATAAAAACCTCCATACTTGAAAATATTATAACCGTGATATGTGCTATATCATTATTTTTAACTTAATTCATAGCTAAAAGAATTTCAGTGTATTGTTGCTATTACATGTGTACGATGTGTGAGTATTGGGGGATTATGTGAATACCGTGGTGCACATGTGGATGTCATAGGACAGCTTAATGGAGTCGACTACACTTTAAACTCCATTATGTAGTCATAATTTAGGTTGTAACAAACGCTTTACACAGCTTTCTCACTATGGCTATATCCAATTCCAAAAGAGTTTTCTGAATAAGACTGAGATTTATACCTCTTATCATGTTGAAATCATCTATATAAAATCAGCTACAATAATACTATGTTACATTTTTTTCTTATCTGTACAAATAAACGCATTTTCAGTGATAGCAAAAACATCAAAGTAGCCATGGCTCAGAATAAAACTTATATATACACATTAATAATAATAAATTAAGATTATAGACTATCATTAAAGCTAACCATAAAACTTTGATATTTTTACTGCAAAGGAAAAAGCAAATATATATATATGAATATGTATATGTATATGATATAGAAACAACTTTGGTAATAGCACTAATGCTCATTAGTAATTTAGGCTGCTTTACACAGCTCTTGTTTTTGCTTCATATTGATGTTATAAAAATCATCAAAATTTCTTGGTAGTTAATCATCAAGAATAAATTAACATATGATTCATGACTTCTGATGTTTAATATGTTTCCACTGGGTTTACCTGGAGGTGTCAGTAGACCATACTCTTTGCTACTAGTTTTACTCATTTCCAGTTTCTAGAATATTCTTTGTGCCATGACTTATTTTTTTTTTGCAAGACTGTCAACATTATCAGTAATTCTGTTTATTCCACATCACTGAGGAGACTTTCTCTAGCCTTGCTCTGTTATAAATACCTGTATGACTACAATAACCACACTTCCTTTTCTAGATTAATCTCCCCAGTTCACAGTCACTTGGATGAATCTATGTCTATTTGAAACAATGCTCTTTGTCATGTAACTCCATTTATGCACAGATTCTCAAGATAAATGTGAGTGATTTTGCAGTCATGGTCAACTTTTGGACTATAATAAAATGCTTAAGGCAATTAAATCCAGAAGTACCTCCATCCAGGGAATGTCTCAGAAACACTGAAGGAGCCAGTCCACTCAAGAATCCTATGATTACATGTTTCTCATGATTGAACAGTCAAGTAGGTAAAGCTGTTATGCAAGGTCCATGAAGATGAATGAACAGCAACCACAGGTACACTAAATCACGCTACCTATTAGTCTGTAGTCCAGGCATTTCCAACCTATTGCAGTGGCCACCCAGTCTAACCATTCTTCCATGCTAAACTTTATCTTCAATATTTCTGGTAACCTCTTGCTGAGACAGGTATCACTGATACAATAACTTTCCATTTCCTAGAGGCATTCAGTGCCCAACACTGTCTGCCCTAACACTAGTTTAAAATGATAGATAGAGATTTTTTGGAATTAAAGATACTG